>CAUYRH010097105.1:0-25476 GCA_963574655.1 Perodicticus potto
GACCGCTGCCCCAAAGGGCAAGGCCCAAATCATGTGGTCGTTTATTACATCTGCACAGACCGACCACTGCCCCAAAGGGCAAGCGGCAGCGAAGAGAAATGCAGGCAGCCTTTTATACCCTTTATGTGCTGATGTGGCAAAGCAAGAATATACAAAAGCGGAACGGGGCTGGTTAAAGGGTGGGGTTACAATCAGGTAGTTGACTTACGGGGTAGCTGTGTGGCACTCAGGGGGGTAACTCAGTAACCATGGGGACAACTTGGAAAGCCCAGTACCTGGGAAACTCTGCTTGAGTGAGTTTCCACCATTGTTTCAAACCGGCCAGGGGGACAGTCAGATAACTCAGAGAACTTCCTTGTCAGAAACCTGTTCTCGGAATTAACCCAAGTGGGGGAGGCACGCTGGGGACCAAGGCTGAGATAGGCTCAGACAGACTTGGGTCTTTTGGGGGGCTGTTGGCTTACAACAGTCTTTCTAGGCTCTTTGCATTTCGATTCAGGGTTCCTTTCAACAAGACTCTCCATGTGGTCATGAATGGTGGACTAGAAAGTTTTGGTTCCAGCCAGGTCCTTATTCTACTACCTGGCGAAACCCATGGCCTGGCCAGCCAAGCTTGTTGCTCAGACCCCACAGGGTATCCTGGCTCTGCCTGTCCTCTCGCACAGCACACCATGCCTTTTCTGCTGGCTCCTCCCGGGTCCTCCTTCACTCACACACTGCCAGGTGGATCCAGGGGTATCCCCGCCTCTCTGGTCTCAGTCATTCATCCATCCAGCCTTCAGCTCTTAAGGGTCCCTGGAAGGGAAAAGCCTGGGGAGACAGCCAGCACTAAGCAGGGCCCCAGGTCTATCAGCAAAGCCTGCTCCTTTCTTCACGCCACCACTGTTCCACTATTAGCAGACTGGTTAGGACCCACAGAACTTCTGAAATGGTATAAAGTGAACACAAAATGTTCTCTCTATAGTATATAAAATGTAGCTGCTGATGGTCTGCCCCACAAGAAATTTCGTTCAAAAGAACAGGAGCAGCAGGAGTTAACAGTAACCAAAAAAGCCAAGTCTCTTTTTTTACTAAGGTGGAATTGACAAATAAAAATTGTGTACAGATACTCCTTGACTTACAATGGGGCTGGGTCCCAGTAAACCTGTTAAGTCAAAAATACCATGAACCAAAACTGCATTTAGTACCAAGGTCAACCCATTGTAAACTTGAATGGTGGCAAGTCAGGACCATCTATGTATTTGCAGTGTACATGACGTTTAATATTATATCAACCTAACTAGCACATCCATCACCTTCACCTCATTTGCCATTTTTCGTTGTGAGGACATGAATCTCTTAGTGATTTTCAGGTATATAATAATACATTATTTTATTTACTTTATTTATTTATTTATTTATTTATTCTTAGCTTAAAACAGCATAAATTTATTCTTTCATAGTTTTTGGAGGATAGAAGTCCAGGATTGAGTTGTTGTCAGAACTCTGCTCTATTGGAAAGTTCTAGGGAAGAATCTTTATTTTTATTTTATTTATTTATTTATCTATTTATATTTTATTATTATTAAATCATAGCTGTGTACAATAGTGCAATCAAGGGGTACAATGTGCTGGTTTCATATACAGTCTGAACTATTTTCATCAAACTGATTAACATAGCCTCCATGTCATTTTCTCATTTATTATATGAAGACATTTGTATTCTGCATATAGTAAAGTTCACCTGTACCCTTCTAAGATGCACCGTAGGTGTGGCCCCACCAATTACCCTACCTCCACCCCAACCTCGCCCCTCCCCTCCCCTCCCTTGCCCCTTTTCCTCATATTCTTGTGCTATAGTTGTGTTATAGCCTTCATGTGAAAGCTGTAGATTAGCTTCATAATACATTATTTTAAACTATAGTCACCATGCTGTACAATACAGTTGTCCCCAAAGTTGTCATACAGGGAACTACAGCTAAATGCACTTTTATTTACAAAATATTCATTATAAAATTTTACAGAGAGGCTTGGTGCCTGTGGCTCAACGGGCTAAAGCGCCAGCCACGTACACCTGAGCTGGCGGGTTCGAATCCAGCCCGGGCCCGCCAAACAACAATGACAGCTGCAACCAAAAAATGGCTGGGCGTTGTGGTGGGCGCCTGTAGTTCCAGCTACTTGGGAGGCAGAGGCAGGAGACTCGCTTGAGCCCAGGAATTGGAGGTTGCTGTGAGCTGTGATACCACAGCACTCTATCCAGGGCGACAGCTTGAGGCTCTGTCTCAAAAAAAAAAAAAAAAATTTACAGAGAGATGGCCAACACATACAGGATATTTTGTAAAGTATTTGATAAAATATTGTAATTAGGGAGGGGAGGGAGGAGGATGCGTGGAGGGAGGGTAATTGGTGGGACCACACCTACAGTGCCTCTTACAAGGGTACATGTGAAATTTACTAAATGTAGAACATAAATGTCTTAACACAGTAACTAAGAAAATGCCATGAAGGCTATGTTAACCAGTTAGATGAAAATATTTCAAATTGTATATAAAACCAGCACATTATACCCCAAGATTGCATTAATGTACACAGCGATGATTTAATAAAGAAATATATATATTGTATTTAATATTTTGTAAGTGAAGGTACATTTAGATACAATTCCCCTTCTTTCCTATGTATGGCAACTTTGGGGACACCTGTAGATCTCCAGAACTTACTCCTCCTTTGTAACTTTGTACCTTTGACCAACCCCTCTCCATCCTGCCCTACCTGCCCCTTACAAGCCCCTGAGAATAACCTGTTAAATTAAGAGTAGCCTAAAGTTACATCCTTTCATATTTTAAATTCAGCCTAAATATTTCTCCCTGCACAGAGAACGACTATGACCCAACTTGATGTGTAAACAGACTATCATCTACTCTTATGGCAGTCACTGGGTTTTAGCCAGTAATAAGGTGGCCAAGAGTTTAAACCCTGTTCTTATTTGGCAAATTCGGAGCTGCGACCAACTTGGCTGTTTCTGTTCCTCACGTCCATATTCTGCACATCACTTTCCTTTTTCTGTCTACAAATTCTTTTCCACTACCTCAGTCTCTCTGAAGGTATTTGGTTATTTTAATTCTTTGCTCAGCTAAACTCGGTTAAATTTAATTTGCATGAGGTTTTTCTTTTAACACACCTTTCTACTCACGGCTTCTATGAGGTCAACTGTTTTAGATCTGATAAGCCGAGACTTCGCTGGGGCTTCAGACATCCTTCCGGGAACACAGGTGAGGGTGGGCAGCAGCGCAGCCACCACCACACTCCAGAAGCCCACATGGGGAAATCTAAAGTGTGTGTGCTGACTCTGTTTCCTTCATTCAGGAATTTCCCCTGTGTGATCAAGTTCTCATGCTGGCAGCTGAGAAAGCCACTGACAGCTGGGGAGTTATTTTCTCCTTAGTCACAAGATGATGGAGATAATCTTGGACAGGAAGTGTGGGGGAGAAGAGGAGACAAATGCTGGCTGCTCCCAGCAGAACAGGGTAAGGTGGCACCTAGAGCTTCCTTCTTAGCGCCCAAAGCCCTAAATGACCCTCCCATCCCTTACATGCTAGATCAGATCAACAAAATTCTTCAGGTGTCAGAGAGAAGGATCAGGTTTTAGATGTTATTATTTTTAAGAATCATTACAAAATACTTAATCCAGATTGTGTCATTTCCAAAAACTGAGGAATCCATACAACTCAATAGAGTACTATTTTTCAAGTATGAGTTCTGGCCAGGAAAATTATTTGAAGTTAATCCTTCCTGTTTCATTGATGACTATAGAACTAAAACAGGCAAAACTTGGATATCTAGAGCTGTTCTTTGTAAAAAGTTGGTAGGTGCCCTGATTAGGAACAGGAATATACCTGACTGGAGGGAGAGTCATTGTTTTGAAACTTTCCACTTGCTGCCTTAAGGCAGTCATCAAAGTACAGGTTAACCGACTCTTTATTTTAAATGCATTGAACATACTCTCTACTTAATGCATGCTATGTACATATTAATGGTACATAAAGTACGTATACTATTAAATTCATAAGAGATCACTGACTTTTTGTACAATTAAAGTTTCTTCTAGACAATGCACATTTTCCAGATCGTTCCCTAACCAAGTGCTATGTGTGATAGTATTCCGTTCAACCAGCATCTATTCGGAGGCTTCTATGTGCCAGGGGGTTGGTATCTTGAAATATGTTTCCCTTAAAAAGAGGTTGCTAATTTTGGTCAAGTTCTAGGTAGCTTCTCCACACCCTTCAGTTTTTCTGTTTCTCATTGTTAGTTAGCTTCCCCACCAGTAACAGTAGTATAAACATGTACTTCTGCCATGATTAAATGAGAAAAGCAGGAAGATTCCACTCAAACATAATATTACTTTAAAAACTGAAATCTGGCTCAGTGCCAGCCACGTACACCTGAGCTGGCGGGTTCGAATTGAGTCCGGGCCTGCCAAACAATGACGGCTGCAACCAAAAAATGGCCAGGCGTTGTGGCGGGCACCTGTAGTCCCAGCTACTTGGGAGGCGGAGGCAGGAGACTCGCTTGAGCCCAGGAACTGGAGGTTGCTGTGAGCTGTAATGCCACCGCACTCTATCCAGGGTGACAGCTTGAGGCTCTGTCTCAAAAAAATAAAAATAAAAATAAAAAACAAAAACTGAAATCTGATTCTTTTTTGCACATAATTTTCAATTATGGCTTCACTTTTAACTTACAACCAAAAAATATAAAACATAGAAGATATATGAAGAAAAACAAAAGAATACAAAAAACTCCAATGTTGTGTTAGGATGATGTGATTATTTTTATCTGTTCTATAGTTCCATTACTTTGAAGATAATATATTAAAATGAAAAATAAACAAGCTTGCTTTCTTATTAACAAACACTTGTCTAGCCACTGGCCTCAGGCAATTTCACCCTCTGAAGCCTTCTTCACACTCAGAGTACAAGAGTTAAAGATCATTAGCTTAGTTGCTTTTACAATAGTTACTCTAGGTTCAAATTGGCCTATAAGTCTCTTAAATTCCCTTTGATAATTTATTTTCCTTAGTCTGTCTCTAAACTTTTGAGTGTGTCTTTTCTCTTATTAATGCTATTTTCAAAACCATTACCTATTTCTTCTCAATAATTGGAATTAAAAAAATGTCTTAAATGCTTTTGGCAATAGTTTTATTTCCTATGTCATTTGGGAAAAAACTTGTTGATTTCTCAAAGTCCTGACTTTAATCTGAATTTGTTTCATTAAGCAAGCCAATGAAACTGTTTACCGACCAGTGATTCCATGTCATGAGCTGTCCTTGTTCAGGGCCATTGTGTACAGCTGTGCAGGTGTCCCCAAACAAGGGCATCTGGCTAGCGGGTGAAGGGAGGCTATTTGCTAACATGTGACAAGAGGAAGAAGAGAAGCCATCTGTGCTGGTAGCAGTCTTGTCCTTAGCATTGTGTAATGATGAAAAATACATTTGAGATATGTATAGTTCTGCTTTTAGGCACTTACATATAGAGAGGAGAGACCTGAAAAACAGAAAACAGAAAAAATTTAAGACAGTAGTTTCTTTCTAATTTAACAAACTGTACAGTTCAAACGTATTTAAAAAAGAAAGAGAGATAAGGGCTAGGCATGGTGGCTCATACCTGTAATCCTAGCACTCTGGAAGGCCGAGGCGGGAGGATCATTTGAGGTCAGAAGTTCAAGACCAGACTGAGCAAGAGCTAGACTCTATCTGTACTGAAAATAGAAAATGTAGCTGGGTGTTGTGGCAGGTGCCTGTAGTCCTGGCTGTGTGGGAGGCCGAGGCAGGAGAATTGCCTAAACACAGGAGTTTGAGGTTGCTGTGAAGTAGGTGGATGTCATGGCACTCCAGCCTGGGCAACAGAGTGAGACCCTGTCTAAAAAAAAGGAGAAGATGAAGGTGGACTAGAGTATTTAAGTAGAGTTCCAGCAAGTCAGGAAATTTCAAAATGATCTTGAGATTTGTCAGGACCTTACCTATTTTTAGTTACACAAAATTTCTATGCAGGAGCAATCTTACGCACAAAGTGGGTGATTAGAGACATACACTGTGTTTGAGTGGTGTGAGCTAACCCCTTCCTCTTCTAAAATGCCTCTGAACCTTACCTCATTCCCTAGAATCAGTGGCTGGAATAGTGAGTTATCTTTGTGAGTAAAGGTATGGCCACCACAAGATGTCCTTATAAAAAAAGAAAACTTTCTCAAAAGGTTAAACACACCAAACACGATCTACCCAGGTGATTCTGATGAAGGAAGCTGTTCATACTTAGCACATATGGGCTAAGGCAGGACTTCAAGAGCAGATTCTGCAAAGGGACCATAGAACCCTGGAGTCCACCGAATATAATAGCTGTTTCTTTCTTTCTTTCCTTTCCTTTCCTTCCTTTCGTTCCTTTCTTTCTTTCTTTCTTCTTTCCTTTCTTTTCTTCCCTCCCTCCTGCCCTCCCTCCCTTTCTTTCCTTTAGCAGGCCCAGACCAGGTTCGAACCCACAAGCCCTGGGGCATGTGGCCAGCGCCCTAACCATTGCGCTATGGACGCTGAGCCATAATAGTCCTTTCTTATCTGTAGTTTAGCTTTTCTCAGTTTCAGTTACCCGAGGTCGTCTACAGTCTGAATATATTAAATGAAAAATTCTAGAAAAAAATGACTCAGAAGCTTTAAATTGCACTTCATTCTGAGTGGGGTAATGAAATCTCACTGCTCCATCCCACCTGGTACATGAATCATTGCTTTGTCCAGTGACTCTGTGCTATACACACTACCCTCTGTTAGGCATGGCCATCGTCTACTGCTGACATCCAACTATGGATATCTCGGTGACTCGATGGTTTGGTATCATCCGAAGCAGATGATCTTTCTGACATGATTATCAGAAGATCAGTACTAGCCAAATATTACATCACAATGCCTACCTCATTCACTTCACTTCATCTCATCACCTAGGCATTTTGTCATCTCATATTATCATCAAAAGAAGGGTGAATAGGCTTCCTGCCTGTAGCACAGTGGTTACGGCACCAGCCACATACACCGAGGGTGGCGGGTTGGAACACCAGCCACATACACTGAGGGTGACAGGTTCGAACCTGGCACAGGCCAGCTAAACATCAATGACAACTGCAACAAAAGATAGCCAGGCGTTGCAGCAGGCACTTGTATTCCCAGCTACTTGGGAGGCTGAGGCAAGAGAATCGCTTAAGCCCAAGAGTTGGAGGTTGCTGTGAGCTGTGATGCCACAGCTCTCTACTGAGGGCGGCATAGTGAGACTCTGTCTTAAATAAAAAAAATAAAAAAGGGTGAATAGAGTACGAGATATTTTCAGTGAGAGAGACCACATTCACATAACTTTTACTATACTGGGTGTCCCAAAAATGGCCCCTAAAGTTGCCATACATAGGGACCATGGGAGATTATAGCTCAAGATATCTTTATTATATACACAATATATTTTTTAAATTTTCTCTATACATGTACATGTGTTTATTTGGTTTCCTCTTTTTGCCTTCACAAAATTAAAGAGGCTTAAAATTTAATAGCAAAAACAATGTTTAAGATAAGGACTAGAAACAAAAAACTCGTAGAGAATGAACGAGGATAAATACAATCAGAAGAGAAATCAGATGATTGCTGCAATGAAATATTGAGCAATAATAATAATAAAAATGATGCAAAAAGTATGCATTATTGTCAGATAAAAGTATGTCTATCATAGAATGCTTTGACTCTGCGGTTCAGTATGGAGTCATCAGTTAACTTCTTTTTTTTTCCTAAAGACTCAAAAAGTAGAGAATAATCATTTTTATAAATAAAAATAGAAGATAATTTCAAAAAACAGATCATGCCAAATCTTATAGACAGTAGAAAAAGAAGAAATACTTCAAAATCATTCTACTTCATCTGGATATACCTGATATTAAAATTGGAAAAAATATATTATTCTAAAGGGAAATTACAAACATATTTCACTTACAAATGAGGATGCAATATCCTAAACAACATACTAACAAGTTGAATTAAAAATTAATGTTGAAGTAATGTACTTTGGTCAAAATAAAATCCAATTTATGTGAGAATTAGTCGCTGTTTTCTTTTCTTTTTTTTTCCTTTCCCTCACCCCTCCCTCCTTCTCTCTCTGTCTTTGTTATATACACAATATTCATTATGACATTTTGCAAAATATTCTCTACATGGTGGCCACCTCTTTGTAAAATTTTGTAATGATATTATGTAGACAAAGGTACGTTTATCTACAATTTCCCATTTTCTCTATGCATGGTGACTTTAGGGGGCAACTTTTGGGACACTTTGTAGTATTTTGTTATAATGGTTTATTTGTTAGCTGTTAATCTCTTACTATACCTAATTTATAAGTTAAACTTGTCATAGGCGTGTGTACATAGAAAAACACATAGTGCATAGAGGTTTGGTACTAATTTAAGGTCACTGGAGGTCTATCTCGCATGAATAAAGGGGAGCTACCACACTCGTATAAGCTTTACAGAATATGAATTTTGACATCCTGGCTCACTTACTCTGTTGAGATTCTAGCAAAGCCCCTTATAAAATAGTTCATTTATCCTGTGTAAACAAAGGCAAAAGAACAATAGAATCATTCCTACAACGGGTTCCTCCTCTTCTCCACAAGTCTACTGTGTGCTCTTGATTCCAGCCCCGGTGGGTTGTAGTGAGGATGTAGGGATTAAACTCAATGAAGAGGAGGCGGCTCAGGATGCAAGAAAAAGGGCCCACGTTGCACTAAGAAAAGAATATTGTTAGCGCTGACAAGGAAAGGGATATCGAGTCAAAAGAATTATTTTGGATAAAGGAAAAGACAAGAGAAATTTGGAGAAAAGTTAAGAGCAGAAGTTAACATGGCATCAACCTCCTTGCATGAAAGCTAATAAGATCATCTGCTAAGGTGAAAGGCAAGTTTGGGTTGGAATCTAAAGGAGGCCTGCGAAGATGTGTAAAACCCAGGAGTTTTCTTCTTTCCAACTCTACTACCTTCAGAACTAATCCTGTACAAGAACATTTTATCAACAAATATATACTCAATGATCTTTATGTGTTAGCCCTGAGAAAATACAAAGCTGTGAACCAAACAGACATAATCCCTAGCTTCTCAGAATTCACACGTCTAGCTGGAAAATACAGACAATAAGTGTGAAGAGTTGAGGACAATGAATGACAATGACACAGTGGGGCATGGGGGAAGGAGAGTGCAGACAAAGAGAGAAGGAGGGAGGAGGTGAGGGAAAGAAAACAAAAAAAGAAGGAAAGAAAATAGTGACTAATTCTCACATAAACTGGATTCAATTTTGACCAAAGTACATTACTTAAACATCAATTTTTAATTCAACTTGTCAATATGTTGTTTGGGCTATTGCATCCTCATTTGTAAGTGAAATATGTTCGTAATTTCCCTTTATAACAATATATTTTCTCCAATTTCAATATCAGGTATATCCAGATTAAGTAGAATGATTCTGAAATATTTCTTCCTTTTCTATTGTCTATAAGATTTGGCATGATCTGTTTTTTGAAACTCTCTTTTACTTCTATTTATATAATATTAGTTGTCTATTTTTTGAGATGTTGGGAAAAAAATAAGAAGTTAATTGATGACGTCATACTGAGCCTCAGAGTCAAAGCATTCTATAATAGACATACTCTTTTTTTTTTTTTTTTTTTTTTGTGGAGACAGTCTCACTTTATCACCCTCAGTACAGTGCCGTGGCGTCACACAACTCACAGCAACCTCCAACTCCTGGGCTTAGGCCATTCTCTTGCCTCAGCCTCCCGAGTAGCTGGGACTACAGGCACCTGACTATTTTTCTGTTTTTGCGGTTTTGGCCGAGGCCAGGTTTGAACCCGCCACCTTCGTTATATGGGGCCAGCGCCCTACTCGATGAGCCACAGGTGCCGCCCATAGACGTACTGTTCTTTGACAATGTGAATGTTACTTTCTTGGCATTATTATTATTAATAGTGCTTAATATTTTGATGCAGTTATCATCTGTTTTCTTTTCTGAATGTATTTATCTTTGTTCATTCTTTACATGGTTTTTGTTTCTAGTCTTTATCATAAACATTGGTATTGTTATTAAATTTTAAGCCTTTTAAACTCTGTGAAGGCAAAATGTGGAAACCTAATTAACACATGTATATATAAAAATAAAAAAAAATAAGTGTGAAGAGTTCAAAGGAAGATAAGTTCACTGGGAGTTAGCCTGTTGCGGGGAGACATCACATAGGAGATGGATGTTATGCAAGGTGGGAGTAGTTAAAGGGAGAATTCAGGCTTCATGTTAAGAGTTATACTTTCCTCTCCAGAATAGCTAATTACAATATTTCTCAGCAAATTTCCCTGCCTTCTATCTCTTCCCAGCCCTATACAACACCACCAGGCTTAACAATGTTATCACGATTCTTCTCCAAAACTGTCAATAGGCCCCCAATGCCTGCTACGGAGGGTTCAAACATCTTAGGCTGAGGGAAGGCCTCCGCCACCAACCAAGCCTGACTGACCTTCCTCGCATACTGGTGCCACAACTCTCCATTTCAGTTAAACTCACAGATTGCCCTTTCATGCATGTCTCATCCTTTATCACCTTTCCACTTTTGTCCCTGCTGTTCCCTTCATCTTGAGTGTTCTTCCTTCACTATCCAGTCTTTATATCTCATTTCTGCAAGAACTCAACTCTCGCTTCCACTAGGAAGCATTCTCTGATCCCTGGTGCTAGGAGCAACTTCTCTCTTCGGTATGTAAATGGAAATTTGTTCATGTTTATCTTAGGATATTTTTTATAGTATTCATTGTACTGTGATTATTTTTATATCCTCCAGATCCTCATATTATATTATCAATCTAAAGACAGGATTTGTGCCTTGTTCATTGTTATACTCCATAATATCTTATACTCCAATACAAAATTCATTTAGCTAAAAAAAATTCTTCGTTAATGTTTATTGAAGTTAATGCTAAAAAAAGGTTCTATTAGAATGGATGCTTTGTCTGGGTATGGTGGCCCACACCTGCAATCCTAGCACTCTGGGGGATCAAGAAGTGCTCGAGCTCATAATTTCAAGACCAGCCTGAACAAGAGCAAGACTCCATCTTTACTAAAAATAGAAAAACTAGTGGGGTGTAGTGACACACACTTACTCAGGAGTCTCAGCTATTCAGGAGGCTGAGGCAAGAGGATCACTTGAGTCTAAGAGTTTGAGGTTTCTGTGAGCTATGATGACACCATGATACTCTACCCAGGGTGACACTGTGAGACTTGGTCTCAAAAAAAAAAAAAAAAGGAATGAATGCTTGGAAGTTTACTGTGATCCTGCACAAAGTAATTATTACGGATATATTTTTCTGCATTCCTGGAATGTAAATGTTGTAAATACATATATACTTCACCCATCCATCCATTCTATTTCATTCATTCATCCATTGTTCAGAATAAACATACTGAATACCTACCTGCATATACAGCATAGGGATGGTGCTGGGTCTGGCTTTATGCAGTGTACACAGTCATTGATCAATGTTTATGTCATTTTTCTTTCCCTTTTTTTTCCACACAAAGGGAAACAAAGAAGTATTGCACATAACCATGGTCCACCAAGCGGAATGTGTAATTGGAATGACCTTCATTTAAGTTGTTCTATGGAGCCAGAATAAGCCTTGTAATGCATAGAACCAAATTAGATGCAATTTTAACATTGACAGAGAATATTGGCTTTTTAGAGATCCAGCGTTATGTTTGTTGTCTGAAGATTTTGCTTTAACAAGATACCAATTATATTCCCCCCTTTTCCTCTCTTGTCTGCAATTATTTTCCTGGCATGTATTCCATAAAGAACTTCAAGTCATTTTTTCTGATTGAAGTAAAGTTCGATGAAAATTGAAAATCAATGTGTTCCTTCTAATAACGTTAGATAGTAGGAAAAAGCCTCTAATTTTGTAATTACAATCAATATATAAGGAGAAATGGTCACAAATATACTGCATATTTTACGAAGTAGATTTGGTTGGTTACATTCATTTTTAAATAATTGGACAATTTTTTAAATGTTGCTGTATATAAAATGCTTTTTAAAAATGTTGTTGCTGAAGGCAGCGCCTGTGGCTCAAAGGAGTAGGACGCTGCCCCCATATGCTGGAGGTGGCGGGTTCAAACCCAGCCCCGGCCAAAAACTGCAAAAAAAAAAAAATGTTACTGAATATGAAAGCATCCTGTCTTGATGGTAAAGAGTTAAAAGACCACCCCGCTCCCCGACAGTCTTTATCCTCATATTAGGGGTGTGGGACACACGGCCTATCTCTCATTTCCTAAGGACCCATTATTCATTTCTGCGCACAAGTCTTTGGGGACACAACCTATCTGTGCCTCCAGATCTCTCCAGACTCCTTAGCAATGCTGTCCGAGGCATTGAATTCATTTGTTTTCTAGCTTGGAGCTGGGCAGGCAGACTCGCTCTCCCTTGCCTCTGCCTTCCCCAGCCCCAGTCTTGTCTCCCACGGCCCATCTGTGCCCCTCCTTTCCTCCACCCGCTGTCCTCTCTGCTCCCCTTTATTTCCACTCCCCACCCGCGTGGCGTTGCTCTCCCTCTCCCCCTCGGCGAGTCTGTATTTGGAGCTCCCGGAAGCTGCCGGCGACTCTCCCCTGGAGCAGCGTGACTGACACAGACTCCCATTCGGGGGGAGGAGGGTGCGAGTGGCCGATCACGGATTTGCATCGACTAGGACAGGACCCCAGGGCAGCGAAGCAGGTAATCCCGCAGCGGCCTGCGCCCGCCGAGGGTGCGGGGGGAGCCGGGGCTGCAGGTGCGGGGGGCGCCTCGCGGCCGGAGCTGCCAAGTTGCGCCCAAAGGGTGGGGTGGGGAGGAGGGTGGGGCGCGGCGGCTGCGGGTGCACCGCGCGGGGAATAAAGGCGCGCGAAGTCCGGGGCCCGGCGGGGACCGGGATGCGGAGACCCGAGCGCGGAGGCGCGGGCGCCCCTCGTCTGGGTCAACCGAGCCCCGCGCCCTGCCCCCGCGCCTCTCCCGGCGCTCGGAGGGCGCGCAGCCGCGGCCTCCCCACCCGAGTGCCGCCGCGCGCCGGCTGCTCTAACTTTGGGGGTCTCGCCCTCTCAGCTGCGCCTCTCGCCGGGGTGTGTGGAGAGGTGGGGGACTGTCATTGCACCGACTACGACCAGAGCCACCTTGATCAGAAAGTGCTGGAAAGAAACCGACCTGGCTTCTCTTCTGCATAACCTGACTTGAGGCGATGAGTCACCTCTAAAAAATGCAAAGGCAACTGAGGCTTTGAGGAATGGCTCCGAAAAAGGGCACCCTACAGCTGGCTGGCTGACTACTTTGGGCCAAGGGCTGTTTTGGAAGTAGCCGGGGTATCATCACTTTTAGGGCCAGTAATCAGACATGCAGATTGCCTTGTCTTTATTCTTATCAGAGTGGTGTTTGCTGCCACAAATATGCTGCAAGTTTTAGCAATACTTGAATTAATGCATTCTTTAAAATGAGTAAATATGGGTGACTGCATTTAGGGTATTGAACTAGGATTAGGTCCAAATAGAGTTAAGATGAACATTCGGCAAAAACATCTAGGACCTTTGGTTTTATAGTCGTGGGAATGCAGACGTCTCTGGGACTTGGGCACCATGGTTTACCAGAATCGATTGCAGAGTACGATTTAGTGCTTATGTATTTCTTTTAAGGAATGTGCCTTAGAATTCTTGGTAAAATATCTAAGCCCACTGAATGTAAAATTACAACAGTAGAGTGAACAGTGGGGAATTGGTCTTATAGTTACCAGAGTCTAATTAGATTGTAAGCCTCTTGAGAGCAAGAGTGGGTGTGTTTGGTATTCCTTGGGCACCAAACAGTATTGGACTCACAGCTTCTGATGAACAGACAATACAAGTTTGTGAAAACAGCTAATTCAATATTTTGAGTGTGGCTGGAGCATGACTTCTTGAAGATACTGTGTATTTTGCAAGGAAAGACTACTCCATAAATCCCCAAATCTAAAAATCTTCAACAGACTTACAGTCAAAGTGTCATAGAAATATTTATTAAGGATAGAGAGAAAAAACGTTGACTATGGGAAATCATGAAGGTGTTTATCAAGACAGTCTTTGCTAATAGGAAGTAGGTTTTTGCTGCTTGTTGATACTATAGGGTTTGGTAAACTTTTTTTTTTTTTTTGAGACGGAGTCTCATTATGTCGCCCTCAGAGTGCCATGTTGTTACAGCTCACAGGAACATCAAACTCTTGAGCTTAAGCGATTCTCTTGCCTCATCCTCTCAAGTAGCTGGGACTACAGGTGCCCACCACAAGGCCTGGCTGTTTGTTGTTGTTGTAGTTGTTATTAGTGTTTAGCAGGCCCTGGCTGGTTTGAACCCACCAGCCCTGGTGTGTGTGGCCAGAACCCTAACCACGGAGCTAAGGGCGCTGAGCCTGGTACACTTTTTTTTTTGTTAAGTCATAAACACATAGATCATGCATACCTTGATGCCTTTATGGGGTACAATGTGCTGATTTTATATACAATTAGGAATGCTGACCTCAAACTACTTAATATATCCTTCACCTCATTTACTTAATTATTGTGTTAAGACATTTATATTCTATACTTAATAGATTTGACATGTACCCTTACTTTTTGAGTAAAGAGTTACATAGTAAATACATAGGTTTTGCAGGCCATACGCTCTCTTTAGCAACTATTTAATTCTGCTGTATGGCTTGAAAGCTGCCAACAACAATACTCAAAGGAATATTGTGGCTGTGTTTCACTTTATTTATGGCTATTGAAATTTGATGTTCATATACTTTTCACCAGTACTCAAACATTCTTCTTCCTCCCCCTAAATTAAAAAATGTAAAAACAGTGCAGCACCCGTAGCTCAGTGGGTCGGGTGCCAGGCACATACACCAAGGCTGTGGGTTCGAACTGGGCCCAGGCCAACGAAAACAATGACAACTGCAACAACAACAACAACAAAATAGCCGGGTGTTGTGGCTGGCGCCTGTAGTCCCAGATACTTGGGAAGCTGAGACAAGAGAATCGCTTAAGTCCACGAGTTTGAGGTTGCCACGGCACTCTACCCAAGGCAACATAGTGAGACTGTCTCAAAAAAATAAAATAAAATAAAAATAAAAAATGTAAAAACCATTCTTAGCCTGGAAGAGAAGACGGGAACACACAAATAGGATAGGAAAGCAGACTGGATTAGTCTCACTGGCAGTTGTTTGCAACTGACCCTGTGCTAGAGTTTGGAGAGGCATCTTTTGAAAGGATTAGTGGGTCAGATTCTCTGTGTGAGATTAATTTGAATATCCTCAAGAATAGCATTGATTTTCTTGGGGCCTGATGGTGTTTTATTTTGTCTTGAATATTTCCTAACAGGAAAATATTCTTTTATGCATGAGGTTTTGTTTTTAACTCATTAATGATGTAATATTTTATACTTTAATAATAATTATGCATTGTCTAGGGTTGCTTGCTTTTTGATTTATTAAAAAGATATATGTAATCCTGCTTTCTTGAAACTCAACATTAGGTTTTTAAGAATGATCCATAACGTTGCATGTAGCCATGTAATACTTTTTGGCAAACATTCCATCATTTATTTAGCCATTCTTTTGTTGACAGGCATTTGGGTTGGTTCCCATGTTTTGCTATTACAGAGTGCTTTTTTGAAGACTTTTTTCCATGTGTCTTGGCACACATATGCAAGAGTCCTTCTACGTGGATATAAATGGGCCATGTATATTAGTGGCAAAGGAAAATAGCTGATGCTTCTTTGGCTTACATGTTGATGCTGTATACCCAACTTATGCATTCTCCCGCACCGAGATAGAGTGACCATATCTGGGATTCTGACTTCTTATCCTGTTTGAATTCTACTTGTAAAGTCTGTTTCCCCATGTCTTATAAAGTGTGGAAAAACACTATTCTGAAACTTTACCTCTGAATTTCACAACATAACCTTTTAACCCAGTCACTCACCAACATCCTCATCCCCTTATATCACCCGGATTGGGGTGGGGGAGATGACAATTTGAGCTATTAAATCAAAAGAACATTCCTTTAATCAGGGGAGATGAGTGGTTACTAAACCTCACTACAATTTTCCTTGTATTGTGTATCCTTCTGGGTAGTCCAGTGTTTCTAACATGATGTAGTTATTCTGGTAACAAATTGTCGATCAGCAATCTGAGAGTTTAGCCTTGGGCAGTGTCTAGGTCTGCCCCTGATTTAGGTTGTACGCTTCTGTAGTTTGTTTACAGTATTTCTACTGGTACGGAGGAAGGGAGGAGGAACAAACCATAATAAAAAATTTTTTAATTGTTTTTGTTATGGTAAGATATATGTAACATAACATTTTCATCATTTTAATCATTTTAACATTTTTATATTTACAGTACAGGGGCAATGAGTACATTCACATTGTTGTACAACCCTCCCTATTGTTTATCTCCAGAACTTTTTCATCATCCTAAATTAAATTCTGGACCCATTAACAATAACTCACAATTCTCCTCTCTTTCAGCCCAGGGTAACCAACATGCTACTTTCAGTCTCTGTGAAGGTGCCTTGTATAAGTGGAATCATACAATTTTGTCCTTTTATTGCATGGACTTTTGTATCCAGGGGGATTCCACCTTGTTTTGTTTTTCTCACGTCAGGAAAAACATGGGTTCTCAGAATTTACCTATGGATTGTTTCCCTTTCATTACACAGCCCTGTCTGAAAGGGGGATAGGAAGGGGTCTAAAAACCTTTCGACAACTGTGAATGGGGTCTTTAACCGCCCTGTCTCTATAATTAGACATCTAATTACCCTGGCTTCTCACTGGCCACTTAGCCAAGTAAAGAAGACGCAAGAGTTCTTAATTCTTGAAATTTTATACCTATGTGATGAACGGATAAATTAGGGAACCTTGAGCTGGTTAGCTTCCAACTTCTCAGAATTTTAAGACCTTTCTGCAGTAGAACAGTCTGATCTAAAATTGTTTTTGTTTTGATAAGGAAGGGTAAGAAAGAGCCGGAAGGCAGTAGGAGACTGCCAATAGAAATGAGGTGATCCATGTGGCAGTTCTGAAGAGGATGGTCCCTGAAGAAGTTAGAAACTGGAAACACCAAAGACAGACCCGTAGTATTGACTTGTGTCTATACTTGGGCATGGTTTAACGAGAAAATAACCTTTGTTACTTTACGTCATTCCACATGGAAATCCAGAAAAATTCTGGGACCCCCTTGATTATTTATTCATTACCCCATGTTAAAGGACTGCTATGTGCCTAGTATCTATCACTGAGGATTAAAAAATGAGTATCAGTGAAGAAAGATACAATGAACAGAAGAAGATCCTTCACTGTAAACATAAGTCTCAAGGGATCTAGTCTGGTGATTGTCATTATTATTTCCAACTTTTGTTTTTATTTAATTTTATTTAGAGAAGGATCACTGGAAGCTGATATGGTCTAAATGTTTATGTGTTCCCAAAATTCATATGTTTAAATCCTTGACTCCAAAGTGGTGGTATTAGGAGGTAGGGTTTTGGAGATAATCAGGACATGGGATGGTGCTCTCAAGAAGAGATTAGTGCCCTTCTAAAAGAGGACCAAGACAGACTCTTTGGCCCTTCCCTAAAGTGAGAACATGGCAAGAAGGTGCCATCTGGCTTGGCGCCTGTAGCTTAAGCGGCTAGGGTGCTGGCCACATACACCGGAGCTGGCAGGTCAAACCCAGCCTGGGCCTGCCAAACAACAATGACAACTGCAACCAAAAAATAGCCAGGCATTGTGGTGGGCACTCTGTAGTCCCAGCTACTTGGGAGGCTAAGGCAAGAGAATTGCTTAAGCCCAATAGTGTGAGGTTGCTGTGAGCTATGACGCCACAGCACTCTACCAAGGGCAACATAATGAGACTCTGTCTCAAAAAAAAAGAAAGAAGGTGCCATGTGTGAGCCAGAAAGTGGACCCTCACCAGACATGTAATGGTGGACTTCCCAGTGTCCAAAACTGTGAGAAATAAATTTCTGTTGTGTATAAGTCCCCCAGTGTATGGCCTTTTGTTGTGGCAGCCTGAACAGACTAAAACAGTAGCCTCTGTGTTACCCGGAGTGCATTGGTGAGTGATCAGTGTGGTGTAAGAGTGGTTCTTCCATCTAATAAACACTGTAGTAATACTTATACCCCCTCTTCCGTGGCAGGAAGGCCACATTTCTGGCCTGATGAGTTAGATTGATACAAAGCCCATCTAATTGATCGCTTGATATCAGGTAGACTAAGGGCAGGTACTCTTCCTTTTGGAAGTCATGCTAGAAACTGGCTGGAGATTTTGGGGGGTAAAATGCAGGTCTACACGTATTTAGGCAATTTTTTAAAAGTTTAAATTTTGACTCCTCCTTCATTTCCATTTCTCCTGTTTTCTTAGTACTCTCAAGGTACCGTCTGGCTGTTCAAGGTTCCTGCTGTGGACAATTTCCCATCTCCCTTTCTTCTGTCCTACATCAGAATGGCCTCTGTCTTCTCTACAACTCCAATTTTCTCAATATCTCTTCTGACTGGGGTGGATGATTGATTTAATTAAAGTTCTTCAGTAACTGAAAACTTTAAAAAAGAGACTTGTTAACTCAGTGAGTCTCTAGATAGTGTGGAGTTATAGTGGAACTCATTTTGATGCTTCTTACTTTATCGGTTTCAGAAGTCTTCAAACTGTGTACATTTTTACTTTTTACAAAGACTTCCCAAAAGGCCATGTGCACAGGTGTTTTGAGAAAACAAACGTCCAAATCTTCATCTTCCATATGGACTTTTTTCTAAGACTGATCTTCCAGAGTGACCTGTAATGGAGACACAGGCTCTCTTTGACATCTGCTTCTCTGTAATAATTTTTCTCTTACTTTCCATATGAAAAGCCTATGTCTAATCCATTTAACTAATCCATTTTACTAAACGGTCTATCTCTAACCCATTTGATTAAATTGTTTTGCCTTAGGACATAAAAATCTGGAGTATGGGAAGGGCATATAAGAGGGACATTTCAGAAATCAGTTTATTTTGGGGGGTGAGAAAGCAAATGATTCTTGTGCCTGGACACAGACCCTTTTGCAAATCATGTATTTTCTAAATCTTTGGTGGCTCATGTATATAATCCTAATGCTCTGGGAGGCCAAGGCAGGAGGATTCCTTCTGCTTAGGAGTTCAAGATTAGCCTGAGCCAAAATGAGACCCCATCTCTACTAAAAATAGAAAAAAATAGCCTGGTGGTGGGCATCTGAAGTTCCAGCTACTTGGGAGGCTGAGGCAGAAAGATCTCTTGAACCCAGGAGTTTGAGGTTGCTGTGAGCTAGGCTGAGGGCACGCACTGTAGCCTGGCAACAAAGTGAGACCTGTCTCAAAAAAAAAAAAAATTTACAGGGTGTTGGTAGTTAATTCTGTGCCATTATTCACACTTAGGTGAAAGTTTATTTATATATGTTAGTCTAAAATATAGAAAAGGCTTCACAAAATTCTTTTAGGCTATATACAAGCAAAACAAAATGAAACTCCTGTCATAGCTTATCCTGCTCTTGTTTTCTGACCAAAAATCAATAGTCAGTAATGTGGCAGACTCTTTCTTGTTTAGTGTTGGTAAATAAACCGATTTATTGATTGAAACAGTTCTAGTGACTCCTTGTTGTAATGGATTTAGGAAAGAAATTTAAGAACTAATAGGTCTTGGCACTTGTGACACCTCTCATAAAGGATGATAGCCCATCACATTTTATTGTTTTAGGCAGTTATAGCTTCACCCTATTCATCTTTGTCTTTCCACAGTGAGCGGAGGCACTCACTGAAAGGTGTTATTCTGGGGAGGTGTGCATGTGTGTGGGTAATAAGCAGAGAGCACCAGAGTAGTCCCCCCCATTCATAAGGATGTACTCCAAGACTCCCGGTGGATGCCTGAAACCATACACAGGAGTTTGAGGTAACCCTAAATATATACTGTGTTTTGTTCTAAGCATGCATACCCCTGATAAAGTTTAAATTAGGCACAGTAAGAGATTAACAACAATAATTAATAATATAATAAACTAGAACGCTATAACAATACTGCTATAGTAAAGGTTATGTGAATGTGCTCTCTCTCTCTCTGTTCTCCCTCCCTCTCTCTCTCTCTGAAAATATCTTATTGTTCTGCACTCATCTATATTTGGACCATGGCTGACCACGGGTAACTGAAACTGTGGAAGGTGAAATTAGGAAAAGGGGAACTAATGTATTTGGATATGTAAATGTATGACTTTCACCAAGTTTGGAAATTTTGGTTCATAATTTCAGATATTTTTTATCTCAATCTCTTTGTCATTTCCTTTGACTCCAGTGGTACGTTAGACCTTTTAGTATTGTCTGATAGGACTTTCAGGCTCTGTTCACTTTTTTTCATTGTTGTTTTCTCTCTGTTTTTCAGATTGGATACCTCTATCATCAAATTAATAGATACTTCTCTCTTGTCATTTCCATTCCTCTATTGTGCCTATCCAGTGCACATTTGATTCTGTTATTATTTTTGAGTTCTAGAATTTTTACTTGTTTCTTTCTTATAGTTTCTATACGTCTCCGCAGTGAACTTCTGTCTTTCCATTCATTTCAAGGGTGTTTACCTTTATGTCATGGAACATAATTAAAATAACTCCTTAAAATGTCTGGGGTTGGCATTTGTTCATTGCCTTTTCTCTTGAGAGTTGATCACATTTTCCAGGCCCTTGCATGTCGAATGTTTTTGAACTGAATTCTGGACGCTTTGAGTATTGCATTGTTAGACTCCGGGTTCTTTGGAAAGTGCTGACTGTTGTTATTTTACCAGACCATCAGCACGGTTCTGTTTTGTATGCTGTGGGCAGAGGTTCTAATATTAGCTCAATTTTCAAAGCCTTTGCTGTGCTGCATTGAGTCCCAGGCGTGTTCTATTTAGGGGTTAGTCTGGGACTTAAGTGGTGGCTTATATCATAGTTCAGTTCTCAAAGCCTTTGGAACTGTCCCACACATACACAGCTTAGGGATTTGTTCTGGGTTAGATACAGAATCAGGGTGTCCCCTTCTTCGGCCCTCTCCTCTCTGGGATTCTCCCCAAATTTTCCTGCCCCTTGTGGTGTTCTTTTGGCCAGAGAGATTGCGTTTCTCTTGTAGTTTTAGCAGCTTATGCTACTGCCCCCTTTCCTTTCCTTTTCTATCCATAAGACCAGGTTTCTCTTGGGGAAACTTTAGGCTCCCTCCGCTGCTGCTCGATGTTCTGCCACACAGTTCTGTGCCTGTGGCCCTCCTTGGGGAGAAAACTGCAAGCAAAACGCAAACCCCGGACGTTTCCCACACTCTCCTTTTTGTAGGGGCCCCTTTTCTAGGTCCTCTGGCCAATAAGAGGGGGTTTTCTTGGAGTGTTTACTGCCTGCTCTCCTACATAATTCTGACATCAGGTCAACCAACATGGGAGAAAAAAAGAGGAATAACATCCAGAACCTTACTCAAGTTTTCAAGTTTTGATTCTTCCCCTCAGTTCACCTGCTATTATCTTATCTTTTGAGGTCAGGTAGTTGATTTTGTGTTTCAAGCACAGTTTAGAGATGGATTGAAGTGGGCTTCTTCTTGACCATGACTGGCAGCCTCCCCGCTCTCTGAAGCTTTCTCTTGTTCCCTTTTTTCCACCTGTTTCTCCCATGCCTACTATTTTTTTCTTTCTGCTTTATCCTCTTTACCTTATTTCCCCTTTGACTTTGAGGTCCCAGAGCAAAAAAAAGAAGGTCCAAAGAGCAAAAAAAGAGAAGAATCAATAGTCCTGTGATGATCTAAAGAAAAAATTGAAAACTTGAGATTGTATTGAAGCAATAAATTGAAGTCAAGTATGAAAGTAGACCTAAGAGGCTAGAGATACATGAAGATGCAAGAAGGGGTTGGAGGAGAATTCTTGGCTTGCAAAGCTTTGTAAGCAAATCGACCACCTAACTGTTTTACATCAAATGATCATGCTTGCTGTTGTTTACATTCCATGCATAAAACTGGCCCAGTACTTAAGAACTGATCCTTATAGCCAGGCATGGTGGCTCACACCTGTAATCCTAGCACTCAGGGAGGCCGAGGCTTAGGTTGAGCTCAGGAGTTCAAGACCAGCTTATGCAAAGTGGTCTACTAAAAATAAAAAAATTAGCTGGGTATCATGATAGGCGCCTGTAGTCCCAGCTACTCAGGAGGCTGAGGCAGGAGGATTGCTTGAACCCAGGAGTTTGAGGTTGCTGCGAACTAGGCTAATACCATGGCCCTCTGTCTCAAAAACAAAAAAACAAACAAAAAACCCCCCTGATCTTTAGGGTTTTCTTTTTATCCTTTTCTTTTTGAGACAGCTACTGGATCTGTTATTTGGTTGTATGTACTGTATTTTGCTGTGCATAATGTGCCTTTTTCTCCTAAAATTTTGAGGGAAAATAAGGATGCACATTATACATGGGTAGTGTGGCTCAGACTCAGGGCCTCCTGGGGCTACTACTTCCTCCTGTCTGGACCCACTGGGCTCATGGGTTTCCAGTCCAGGAAGATCCTGGATCCAGTGGGAATGAGCCACAGCCAGGGGAGGGAGCAGTGGTGGAGCTGGTGAAAGCCTGGGCCACGTGGAGGGGAATGGAGCCATGTGCAGGCTCCTGGGCCCAAATAACCTCAGAAGCTCCCACTTCTCCACACATGTGACTATCTGGGCTGTCACCCCCAACGTGGCAGGTGTGAAAAGGTCCCAGGAGAGAGGGAATGGGCATCCTTCACAGAGTGGGCAGCTGCAGGAGGGTGGTGTGATCTGCATGTTTACAAGGGGAACATTGCTCTCCCCAGATGTGTCTCTCCCAGCTGAGAGCAGGCTACTTTCTCAAGAGGCATTTTCCTGAAAGTATAAGTCAAAAACATGTATGTGCCTTATACACCGGTACACTTCACACAGCAAAAGACAGTAATAAATCTTAGCAATGAATGCCAGTGCATTTTGAGATTAGAAGGAATTTCAGCAAACTTAATTATTAGTCACTGTCTTACTCTGTTTATGTTGCTGTAGAGGAACATATGAGACTAGGAAATTTATTAAGAAAAGAGGTTTATTTGGCTCATGGCTCTGCAGTCTGTCAAGAAGCACAGTGCTGACATCTGCTTGTGGTGAGGGCTTGAGACTGCTTTCACTCATGGCAGAAGGTGAAGGGGAGGCATTGTGTGCAGAGATCACATGGTGGGAGAGGAAACAAGTGGGGGGAGATGTCGGGCTCTTGTCCACAACCAACTCTTGTGGGAACTAATAGAGTGAGAATTCAGTTGTTATCTCAAGGATGGTAGCAAAGCTGTTTGTGGGGACCAAAACACCTCCCATTGAAAACCACCTCTAACCCTGGGGAACATAAGGTTTGGAGGGGGTCAAACAGACCAAACCATAGCACTCGTTATTCTAAAGAGACATGGAAAGTATCCACAACTTGCTCAAGTTTTCCCCCTTTGTGCTTTCAGTCAATAGTATTTTTGCAGCTTGTTCTGAGGCATAGTTGTAGAAGTATGGTGTGTGTGAAGTTATAGTTAATGTGTTTGGAGGATGGAAAAGGGTGGTGTCCCTTGTCATAATGGATGTCCATGGATAGAGAACTCACTGGGTACAGATTGTAATGGTGAGTGCTGTGGAGGGAGCATTCATAGGGTAATTACAATAATGATACTTAGGCATCACTTTATACTTCCCGAAGTTCACTTCATTGTCTCCTTTCATCTTCCTAAGAATCCTAAGCAGGCATTATGATTGGGTAGATGCGTATAACTCCTTTCCAGAAGTCCCCTCAGCTGCGGGTTCCTCCTTGCAGCTGCCAACTATCATTTAAACATCACTGCAGGCATTCATACTGGGATCCTCTGATCCTGAACTCCTCCCCTTCCTCAGGGACCTCCACTCCCCAGCTCGATTTCGGTGGCACTGCCTTACCCCAAAGCAAAATATCTAAGACACCCTACCTTCTCCCCTTTCCTTCAAAGCCTTATCTATTTTTTTATTTTTAAGAGACAGAGTCTCACTTTACTGCCCTTGGTAGAGTCTGTGGCATCACAACTCACAGCAACCTCCAACTCCTGGGCTTGGGCGATTCTCTTGCCTCAGCTATTTATTCATTCTTTTCTCAAACTTCTCTGGGATTGTCAATCCACTGTCACCTTCTTAGTAAATTCCTAAGTCTCCTCTCAGCTCTACCACCCCCACCTATTGGTGACTTATTCCTCATGCTGTGCTAGACAGCTCCTGACACATAGTGAATGGTCAGGAAATATTTCCTGGCCACTATGCCTCCCTGTCTTTGCACATGAGAGGCACAGCTTCTAGAATGCCTTTACTTATTTTTATTCTTCTGAACAACACTTCCTCATCCCCTGAAGTTTAGTTTAGTTCCTAACAACTTTAGTAGTTGAGTCCCCATCCTCCTTGAGCCTTTATTCTCACATGCTTCCAGAACATTCTGTCCCACCTCTGTTCTAGTAATTCTCCACGTGTGGGTCTTTGTACTGTAAAGCATATTTGTTAAAAATATAGATTCATGGGAATACCCAGAAAGATTGAATCAGTATTGCTGGAAGTGGGGCCCAGTAATCAGCATTTAGGAAGGCTCACTTCTGCCTGAGTGATTCAAGTGCACAGGAGTCAGAGTAGCGAGGATCACTGCTCTATTCTCTCACCAGCCTCGGCCCTACACCTAGTTCCAAGAGTGAGGGGTGTGGACACTCAGAGCAACCTCTGGTTAAGTTTGACTTCCACCTATGATTGGGTGGCAGATGAGAGCAGCAGAGTGACTCAGACATGAGTGGTTTTTAACTCTGCTTTTATAAAGAGCCATGATACTTTTTCATTTGTTTGTTTTTAAAGCCTTTTTTGAGTTACAATCTTACATACCATAAAATCAGCCTGCCTTAACTGCCCTATGCAACCCCTAGTCTACTCCTATCTCTACAGATTCATTTTTTCTGGATATTTCATGTAAATGGAATCACACAATGAATGGTCTTCCATTGTCTTTCACCTCCCATAATGTTTTTAAGGTTCATCTGTTTTGCAGCATGTATCAGCATTTCATTCCTTTTTGTAGCCGAATAACATACCATTGTGCACATCTGCCACATTTTGCTTTTACATTCATCAGTTGATGGATATCTGGGTTATTTTCATGTTTTGCCTATTTGAATACTGCTATGACATTTGTATACAATTCCTTTTGTGAGCATATGTTTTCATTTCTCTTAAAAATGGGATTGAATGGATGGTTCATAGGCAAATACATGCTTAACTTTTGAAGAAACTTCCAGTTTCAATCAACTATACCATTTTTCTGTTCCCTTCGCAACTTATGAGAGTTCCAATTTCTCCATATTCTCAAAAGTACTTTTTATCCTCTGTCTTTTTGGTTGTAGCCATC
>CAUYRH010097106.1:0-13543 GCA_963574655.1 Perodicticus potto
GGCGGGCGCCTGTAGTCCTAGTTACTTGGGAGGCGGAGGCAGGAGACTCGCTTGAGCCCAGGAATTGGAGGTTGCTGTGAGCTGTGATGCCACTGCACTCTATCCAGGGTGACAGCTTGAGGCTCTGCCTCAAAAAAAAAAGTTTTTTTTCATCAGTTGACATTCACGTTGTTTAAATGTCAGAATAATTCTGCAGGTCGCTCCCTTCCTTAGGACCCTCCTTTCCTCTCTCCCGCCCTTCCTCTGTCCCTCCTTCTGTCTGTGACTCAGTAACAAATGGGCTGCTCTCTGCTTCTCAGGGCCTGTGGGACTCACCTGACTGGCCAGTGTCTGGGTGGTACCAGTTCTTAATTCTTTTTTTAAATTAACAGACTTTATTTTGGGAGAGCGCTTTCAGGTTTTCAGAAAAATTGAGCAGAAAATATAGAATTCTCCTATACCACTTCTCACCCCAATTTAAAAATTTTTTTGTAGAGATGGAGTCTCATTATGTTTCCCAGGCTGCTCTTGAACTCCTGACCTCAAGCCATCCTCCTGTCTCAGCCTCCCAAAGTGCTGGTATTACAGGCATGACCCACCATGCCTGGCTTAACCCAGACTGTTAAAAACAGAAACTCTGGGGTGGAGGAATTTTGGACCCCAAGCACTACTCTTTTTCTGCTTCTTTTTTTGATGAGAAGGAAAGAGAAATTCATTAATTTGCCAGCAAATGAGGAGGCTGTCTGACTCCCATCTCAGAGTACCAGTGTCCCCTTTCTAAGCAGAAGTATAGAGCTTTTTTTTTTTTTTTTTTTCTGTAGAGACAGAGTCTCACTTTATTGCCCTTGGTAGAGTGCCCTGACATCACACAGCTCACAGCAATCTCCAATTCCTGGGCTTAGGCAATCCTGAGTAGCTGGGAATACAGGCGCCCACCACAAGGCCTGGCTATTTTTTTGTTGCAGTTTGGCCAGGCCAGGTTCGAACCCACCACCCTCAGTTTATGGGGCCAGCGCCCTACCCACTGAGCCATAGGCACCACCCAGAAGTGTAGAGCTTTTAAAGATTCTGGTCTTTCTGTCTTTGGCTATGATAATCTTGTGACCTTCAACCAGATTCATCCCAACTCCTATGGCACAGAGAACAAAAGGGCACTCCCCCGCCCCTCCCAACTGGTGGCCTGAGGCAGGGATGCAGGTTTTAGTTCTCAAAAAGGATAAGGAGGTTTTGAAGAGATAATATAAAACTTAACCTTTTTAGATTGTGCAATTCAATGTCATTTAGTAGATTCACGTTGTTTTGCAACCAGTACCACTAGCTACTTCTAGAACTTTCCCATTACCTCAATAGGAAACCTCATAAACATGGAGCAGCCTGGTAATTTTATTTTATTTTATTTTATCTTATTTATTTTTTGTAGAGACAGAGTCTTACTTTATTGCCCTCGGTAGAGTGCTGTGGGCACACAGCTCACAACAACTCACAGCAACCTCCAACTCCTGGGCTTAGGTGATTCTCTTGCCTTAGCCTCTCACTTAGCTGGGACTACAGGTGCCCGTCGCAATGTCCGGCTATATTTTTGTTGCAGTTTGGCCGGGGCCAGTTTCAAATCCGCCACCCTCGGCATATGGGGCCAGCGCCCTACCCACTGAGCCACAGGTGTGGCCCCAGCCTGGTGATTTTAATAAGGAGAATTCTCTTTGCTGGAAAAGACATCAGAGTCCTAGACTCCCAGGCTGCATACTCCTCCCCATCAAACGCACCTGCTGCTCAGTATGGCCAGTTGAAGGCAGGAAGGGTTACTGCTCAGGGCCTGCTTTTTGGAAGTGACAGAGTCCTCCATTTTTTCACATGGTCTCCCCAAAAGTCTAACAGTGGAGGGGAGCAAATACAGAACAGGGCACTCACACAGGTTGATATCTCACCCAGAGACTGAACCCTGTGCAGACTTCAAAGAATGCTTCATGGCCAGGGCACATGGACAGGGCACACGTCTGCAGCACAGGCTTAGCACAGCAAATGGAGCATGAATGGGACATAATTCAGGCCCAATTTTTTTTTTTTTTTTTTTGAGACAGAGCCTCAAGCTGTCACCCTGGGTAGAGTGCTGTGGCATCACAGCTCACAGCAACCTCCAAATCCTGGGCTCAAGCAATTCTCCTGCCTCTACCTCCCAAGTAGCTGGTACTACAGGCACCCGCCATAACGCCCAGCTAATTTTTGATCTTTTTTTTGCAGTTTTTGGTCGGGGAGGGTGCAAACCTGCCACCCCTGGCATATGAGGCCGGCACCCTATTCCTTGAGCCAGAGGCGCCGCCCAACCCAGCTAATTTTTGGATACAGCCATCATTGTTGTTTGGCAGCCGGGCCTGGATTGAAACTCACCAGCTCAAGTGTATGTGGCTGGCGCCTTAGCCACTTGAACCATAGGCGCCGATGCCCCAATTTTGTTGAAAAGGGAGGTGCGGGGCGAAGAATGCAATATTGGAAGGAAAAGCATAAAATGTAAAGTGCTGTAAGGCCTGCGTAATTCCATGCTGGCTACACCCACACTGAGTGGCCAGGAGCCCCCAGAGACTCAGCTCCCAGTGCTGCTGAGAGGGAAGGGCCTGCCACACCCTGAGGGCTCAGCAAATGTTACGATTGCCCCTGGTGGTGGGATTTCTGATGATCTTAACTTTTCTCTTTGTATTTCTCTATATTTTCCATATTTTCAATAATAAGCAAGTTTTAACCCTTATGATCACAAATAATAAACGTTAGTTTTCAAAATGAGAGCAAACAGCTTTGCTTTTAGGAGAACCTACACTTCTGAGCAGAAGGTGAGTCCTCTGTTCACTGCCATCTTAGAAGAGCAGAGCCCTGGCGCGGTCGGACTGTGGATTGTTGTGCTGAGGTCGTTTTGCAACGTGCCTTGAATTCAGTCCTTCATGTTGGATCCCATGGGCCCCATACACATAGGTGCATACTCACACCATCCTCACTGTTGTACAGCTGCCCTCTGTGACGGTTCTGAAACTTCTAGAAGGGGCCATAACAGTGAAGAAGTATAATTCCCTTGAGTGGAGAGTCCTCAAGGCTGGTTAGGTACGCGGACTTGGCCAATACTTATGTGATTCTGCTGCTGTTTAATAAGGAGGGCCCATCTGGGAAGAGGGCCAGACTTGGGAGGGTTGGACGAGGCTAGGCCCAGAAACTCCAGCTGGCCAAGGCCTGAGGGACTGGCTCAAGCCAGCCCAGCTCATGAGCCTGGAGGTGGGGGGACAACAGACTAGCAAGATGGGGGGCTCTATACCGGAGAAGGCCACATGCACATTGGCACCAGCTGGGGGCATCCACTCTGTCAGGGGTGCCTGAGAAACTTGTAGACAGAGATGAGGCAGCAGTGAGAGTGGCACGTGCCTTTTCCCTCTGGGGGCAGGGCTGTCTACAGACCTGATGCTCTTCCTGCGGGATAGGCCACCTCTGGGACATGCCCTCCACGTCCCTGTGTTGTTGTGCCCACAGTCCAGGGAGGGGGAGGAAAGGGCCAGGGGCTAATCTTGCAGGCAGTAGCTCAGAACACCCAGTCAGTGTGAGAGGCCCGCCGGCAGGGCCCCACAGGCAGTGGTGGGTGGCCCACTCTCCAGGCCTGGGCTGGGGGCTGTTTTTAGGTCCTGAGAGGGGAGGAGCCAGAGGAGCCTGAAAGAACAAAAGAGCTTGGTGGGGGAATAGGCTGGCATTGCAGAACTTGTTTAAAACACTGTGTGTAGGGCGGCGTCTGTGGCTTAGTGGGTGGGGCGCCAGTCCCATATAGTCCCATATACTGAGGGTGGTGGGTTCAAGCCTGGCCCTAGTCAAACTGCAACAACAACAACCATATATATTAAAATAAAATAAAATAAAATAAAATAAAATACTGTGTGTAATCATTGCCATTTTTCAAAGAGCTAATTCAACAGAAAAGTGTGCTGCTTTCTCTCAGATTGGCCAGGCCTGAGAGAAGCAGATCTTTAGGCCGTGTGTCTGCCCTGCCCAGGGGCACCGGGAGAGGATTCCTCTTTACTGAGGCTGAGCCTATACTTCCAGCACTGACAGGTACAGAGGACAGTCCCCAAGGTCTGGGCCTGCAGGGTCAGAGTCTGGAGCACCTTGAATCCAAACTCCGCTTTAGTGGGGAGGGGCCTGAGTCATAGGATCTGAAAGAGACAAGTATGACGTCCTACGGTGGCAAGGTGACCCCTGGACAGAGGACGGTGGGAGCCACTGCTATGACTTCTCTTGAGTATTGCAATGACCTAGGTGAGGTAGAGCCTCGGTCTGAGCCAGGATTTTGGCAAAAAAAAGACGTGGCTAGAACAAGTCGTTCACCTATGCTGTGGAGGAGCGTGCGGTGGGCACGGGAAGGGGCTAGGCCGCTGGCAGGGGCTGAGTACTGCTGGGTGTTGGGCTCTGCGTCATGGACCGTCGCCACAGCTCCTTTTACTGATGAGGAAACTGAGGCAGGGAGGGGCAGGGACTTGCCCAAGATTAACCACACATGAGAACAGGAGCAGAACGCAAATCCAGGCTTGTCTGGCTTCAGTAATCACGTTGGAGGGAAGAGAGGGAAGCCTCTGAGCCATTTCTGTGGCCAAGGGGAGGGGTCTGCTACTGCTGGTACAGGCCATTGGGTCAGGAAAGATGGGGGGGCAGACCATGAGGGTCACCTGCCAGGCACCCTTGTAAGGAGTCTCTGAAAATTCACACATGCTGAGACCCTCCTGGGAGAGTGCTCTACTAATCCATGCACCCAGCAGTAGAAACTACTGCGTGTTAGTTCTGCCTAGCTTACAATAACAATAGAAGTTCTTTGCTCACCCACCAGTATTCTTTGGAAATGCCACTGTAGGATCAGAAGCCTTCTTGCAACACAGTTGGGTATCAGGTGACAGCTGGTTGAGTGATGAGAACACTAATTTGGGGCTAGAACTTGGTTGGTATCCTGATTCTCCTGTGTGACCCTGGATATGCTACTTTGCTTTCCAAGCTTCATTTTCCCTCATCTGTAAAATGGGATAACAACAGTCACTCCTAGGGTTGCCATAAGAATTTATCTAGAGGAAATGTTAGGGTCAAAAAAGCCACTAGCACTGTGCTCTGCACACAGCAGATGTTTGGCGGGGTCCAAATGTAAGAGGAACGTGACTTTCCTGGGGGAGAAGGGTGTGTAGCAGGGGCATCCAGATCTGAGAGGTGAGTTTGCAGGCTTTGGCTGTCTCCCCTGAAGATAGGCCAGGACCCAGGTGGAACATGACGCAGCTCAAACAGTCCCCCATAGGGCCATATACAACACGTGTTTAACCCGGGCACTGCCACTGAGGACGATCTCCCCATCCATCAGGCTCAAGGAGGGGGACCAGCAGAGTGGCCCCACTGGGCCAAGTGTGGTCTGAGAGGGGCTGGTTGCGGTCTTGTTGAGACTTAGCTGCTAAATGCTTTAGGGCCTTCGGCAAATTACTTAACTTCTCCGTGTCTCACTCTCCTCATCTGTAAAATGGGAGTAATGATACTCACCTTGTTGCAAGAATTAATTAAAGTTTATGGAGTGCTTTGAGATTCCCGGATAAAAGGCCCTGAGAAAGTACAAAGTATTATTATCATCATCCAGTAGGCTATAAAAGATAATTTTGCAGGAAAAGGCAAAAATTTAATTTCCATACAAGCAGAAACAAAGGCAGATATAGTCATAGAAAGTCTTTTTTTTAACTCTAGAAGATAATTTATGTAATTTAGAAAAATTATAACATGTTCTTTCCTTACCAATAATCAATGCTGCAGGATAATTACAGATTTCAGAGATGGGCCAGCAAATGGCAAAGCAAATGGCAATAAAGTGTGTCTTTGTGATGGGCCCTGAGTTAAGGACTCTCCACCAGTTAGCCCCTGGAAGCCCAAGGCAGCTCCCCCAGGTGAGCGTCAGGACCCCAGCTTCACCCTAGGAGCAGGAAGGCTGTCCTTGAATCCTGGATGAGCTCCAGAACCCTCCAGCTCTGAGGAGGACTTGGTGACATTCTAATGCCCCTCAGCAAAGAAGCTTGAAGCAGATTTGAGAGAGACTCGATTGGGTTGTTTGAAGAAAAATGAGGCTCCGCCATTGAGGTTCTAGTTCATGTTCAAACACCTATCTACAAAAGAAAGCCCCCCACCCACCAGATATATCTAGGCTTCTTTAAAGACTATCTCCATCTGCCTCTGAACTATGTTGGGAGAGTCAATTATTTTCTTTAAAAAAATTAATAGATGATACATAGATAGCTAGAGCTTTAAAGATGAGAGGTCCTATACATGGAAAGTTTTGTATTGCTGGCCCCTTTCATCTCCACTCCAAGCCTTTGCACAGGCTTAATTAGGTGCCAGGGCTGGGAACTGAAAGGGAGCAGGCGGAACAAATCCTCGCCATTAGGATGCTTCTCTATGGGGCACCTAGAGGCAGATTGGAACGGCCACAAGGCCTGGCTCAAAGGACATGTGGGTTGATCCCAGGGCAGCCCCTGTTAGCTCTGAGACTCAGGGTGAATTCTGTAACTGAACCCCTGAATCAATGCATACGGCACATCCCATAGTGGGGGAAAAGGTGATTTTTATTATTCTTTTGTATATTATAATTGGAAGAAATGGGAGAATATAGGGTAGGAAGAATAGTCATATAGTTTCACAACTTATCTGGTAAACTAAAAAAAAATACATTTAGACTAGAAAAGTATAAGATGAAATGAATGGGCACTAACAGGGAAGAAAAGGGCGTATTTGTCTTCCTCTGTCTGGGAGCTGATTGTCTGGGGAGAGGTGCCTGCTCTGTGGAGGAAGCTGCTGACAGACATGGGGTCAGGGTGGCATGGAGAGGCAGAGCTGAAAATGGGGTCTGTGGAGAGTGGCCACTGAAGCAGGCACTGGGGTCACAGCCCACCTGTGCAGCTTCCCGTGGGCTGGGAGAGGTGAAACACTGACAACGTCTATTCACTTTCCTCCAGGGAGAAGACCTGGATTCAGGTCTCAGCTTTGCCCCTCCCATCTGTGACTTCAATATTGTAATTTCTCAGGGCACTTTCTTCTCTGGAAAATAAGGGACCCTCTCCCCATTGGGGGTTATGACTTAATGGGTCCCTGGCCTAGGAGGACCTGCCGTACCCCTACTCTGGGTCAGCACCCTGCCTTGTAACTTTTCTCTCTTATTTTAATGATTCCCCACTAGGGATCTATAAAGTCAAATGTGAGGATCTTAATTTGACCTTCAATTTTCAGGAAATAATTTCTGACTAAATTCCCTTTTTATGAAAAAAGAGGGAAAGATAAAAGCTGTAACAGGACAGAACACATAGATGAAATCTCCCCCTCGGGGTTCCCAGGACACCTAGCAGCCCCCTGACAGGGATGTGAGCAGACAGCTCAGCTCTGAGAACACCTGACAAGAGGTGGAGCTGTGGGGCCCTGGGTCATCACCCACGACTGTGGCATTCCTGGGCAAGTGACAAAGATCAAGGAGGGACAAATAGCCCAGAGTCTAGGACAGTAGGGTCACAAGCCCCATTGGACATAGGCACCCAGGGGCACTGTGTGCCACCCTCACAAAGCTCTGCAGGCACAGACTCCAGGAGCAGATGTGAGAAAATGCACACTTCTGGGTCGGTGCCTGTGGCTCAAAGGAATAAGGTGCTCATCCCATATATCAGAGGTGGTGGGTTCAAACCCGGCCCCGGCCAAAAACTGCAAAAAAAAAAAAGAAAAAGAAAAAGAAAATGCATGCGTCTGAGTTCTTAGAATTTGAGGAATTGACCAAAGCTTAGCATTGGAAGGGGCTTTTGGGATAGTTTAATTTTACAGATGAGAAGAATTGACCTGGGGAGACCTGGAGACCTTCCAAAAATTGTGCCAATGTAGGGAGCACGCTCATTCCCTGGTCAGAGGACATCAGGGACCCTTTTCAGCATTTCCCACTAGGTCTGGTTCTAGGGGCCTCCCTGAACCTCAGTTGTTTCTTCTCCAAGATCAGGATTGTTAGCGGCCAAAGTGGTCATGAGAATAGAAATTCTTAGGAGGCCCTTGGGAGGTGGGAAGGCCGTGGGACAGTCCCTTGGCAGAGGGAGCTGCTATGACAGGCAGCAGCTGACAGGGGCTGGAGGGAGCCAGAGGGGCCCGGTGAGCAGGGGCTGCCGTTCAGAACACGGGAAGTGCTCCTGTCCCGATGTCACACGACCTGCAGAATTCAGTCTCTGTTCCGCAGAAGGGGACCTGAGGTTTACCCAGGGCCACTCAGCAAGGCCACGGGCAGTCTCCTCCCTCCGAGATCGTGGTTTGCCTGCCCCCGGGGGCGGGGAAGCCTGGCAGTTTGATTCCCTGTGTGGGGAATGCAGCAGCTCTGCCCTTGACCTCAGACTACTTGTCTGTGAGAGGGACTGCTGGACTCATAGGTTGCTCAAGAATGATGTTCTGGCCCATCATGAGGAAAGTGCTGTGGGTGCGTGATTTCGGAATGACAACAATCTCACGTTCTGCTATGAAAGGTGCCAACCGGATCTCCGGTGCTGCCACTGGTCTAGTTCGGAAGAACATTCTCTGGCTTGAAAAACAACCCCACATCTGGAACACCTGGAGGAGGTGATCCCTATCTGTCCAGAGGGGCCAACATGCCACAGATCATAGGTCTGCACTCAGCAAACACTCCCAGTTCCGACCGGTGTGGTGCAGAAGCCACACTGATGGGAAACTACCCTGGGGCCTCAGGGGACCCTCCCAGGAGAAAGAACTGCATTCAGCGTCCCTCGGCACTGTCAGCTGGCTGAGCCAGACTTAATAGCTCGACACCGTCTGTGCACCTAGATATGATGGAAGATTTTTAGAGAGAGACTGTAAACAGAGAGACTCTGAATCGTTAACTCCACTTCCTCAGGCAAGGAGGAGGCCGAGTGATCAGCCCTCGGCCCTCTAGGCAGTGGCCTGACTGGCGCCGAAGCCCTTCCCTGATCCTGGGCACCTGTCTCTGGGAGAATGGCCATCTCCAGCTCTTTCAGAGTGTAGAGACAGGCTTTTATAGACTTACAGGACTTAGAGGCTTCATGGTGGGGACATCGAGCCTCTCAGAGGTCGTGTGAGTGACAGAGCCAATTCAAAGCCCAGAAGACACAACTTCAACACAGGTCATGACACTGCTTGGAGTCACCAAAAATTGTAATTTAAATCTCCACCTTGACACGACAGGGTAGGAAGAAGACAGCAGCTAGCCAGAGGAGGAAATTTTCTTTGACAAAGGCCTTTCCTTCCTTCTTCAGGGTTCCCCTCTATTGCTGGGGCTAGAGTGCCGTGGTATCAGCCTAGCTCACAGCAACCTCAAACTCCTGCTGAGCTTGGCCTCTTTAGTACTGGGGCTGCAGGTTTGTGTCACCATACCTGGCTAAGTTTGTTTATATTTTTTATAGAGAAGGGGTCTTACTCATGCTTAGGCTGCTCTTGAACTCCTGCGCTCAAGGAATCCTCCTGCCTCAGCCCCCCAAAGTGCTGGGATTGCAGGCATGAGCCACGGTGCCCAGCTCACAAAGGACACTTCTGAATTGAAGCTATAGGCAGCAAATTTTGTTCAGAGCCAAAGATAAATTGTTGGTCTAGCCTAGAGGTTCTCAACTGGTGGCAATTTTGGCCTCCCGGGGGACATTTGGCAAAGTCTGGAGATATTTTTGGTTGTCACAATGATGGGAGTGTGTGCGTGCTCCTCTTGTGGGTAGAGGCCAGGGGAGCTGCCACGTATCTTCCAACATGGAGGACAGCCCCATGGCAATCAGTGATCTGGCCCAAAGTGTCAGTGGTACTGAGGCCAAGAAACTGCCTGCAGACCTGACCCTGGAGAAGGCCTCCCCTCCAGACCTGTTTCTCTTTCTGCGTTAGTGGCCCTGGGACAGGTTCCCCCAGCATATTTAGTTTCCAAAGGAAGGCCACAAGCCACCTGCTCCTAAAGGTTTCCGGAACATCTCCATAGGCAGTGAAGCCAGATCAGTTATAGGAAGGGGTCTCTTTCATCTCTCCAGGAGGGTTGGATGTTGGAAGACAGTCTTGGGAACACCACGTGATACCAATTATACAAATGGGCTTCTCCTCTGAGAATCCGCTCTCCTCTGAACTTCAAACATCTTGACCAATACTAATTTAGCAGCAGAGCATCTTAGGGAGATTATATCTGCTTCCAACCAATTAGTTTAACTCTGGGCAAGTTTACCAAACATTCTTCTTTGATCAAAGAATATTTTTTTTTTGAAAAGGGGATGATGTTCTATCCATGTGTCTTCATTTGCCATTAATTTATGGACCAACGATGAGAAGCTTGAACTATTTTTGGAGATAGCATTGATGTTTCTGAGTTAGGTTTGCAAGATTGCTTTTGTGGCATTTTCAAGATGGCTATGCTGGTTTCACTATTGTTTCTTTGAATTGGTACAGAGATAAGATACGGTTTCCAGAGAGGTGGGCCCTGAGAACCAGCAAGCACTCAGAGACAGAATCCCAAGTCCCAGGCTCCACAAATCGGGAGCTATGCCGAGGCCTGGTGGGGCCAGGACAAAATGGTGCCCGTTGTGGACTCAACTGTGAGACACTCCCCGTACCCCGAGGGGCCTCACCAGTGCTAGGCACCGGGGATGCCACCAGTGAGGGAGAGGCCATCTTGACCCTACAGGAGTTGACAGTCTAGTAGGCGGGGTGCATAAATCAGCACACAGTTGTGACGCAGTGCGCCCAGTGTCCCGCGTGGTCCTGTGGGCCCGGCCCACCACTGAACCTGCCCGGCTCTTCCCTCTTCTGAATGTTTGCACAGACTGCAGCTTCTGTGCTGTGAATGTCAGCTTACCCAGGAAACCTTCCCTGTCCCATGGCTGAATTGGGTGTCCTGTGTCCACCGAGCTGCCAGACTTGGGCACCCGCCCTTTATTTGTTTTTCTTTCTCTATTCTTTTCTCCCCAGATGTGAACCCTGGGCTTTTTGTCTGTGTATCCCCTTCACACAGATGATACTTGGGAAGTACTGAGTGAATGAATGAATGCGATCTGGGCGGGGAAGAACAGAAAGTGGCCGTGACGATGGAGGAGCTCCGTTCTGCTCAGGCTTGGTGATGACTCTGTCTGTTGGTGCAGTTCTGAACACCTCTCCCCAGAACAACGCTCACAGACATCCAATCAAATAAGTCCACAGCCTCTTCCCAGCATGAAGACATACTTTGTGGGAACAAGTCTGCACAGCAGCATGTGGGTGTGTACCCCACATCAACCCCACCAAAAACCATAATGCATATGCTTGCGTCTTCCTGCTCACTGTAGATGTAGGTTGTCAACCCTCATTTGTCGTGGTCGCTATTGACCTCCACTTGACCTTAAAAAATAATAAAGATGGATGGCAGTGTGGGAATGCAGAGAGGGGCTGTTTATCAAACCCAATTGCAGGAGCTCCCACCACAGGAGGAAGAAAACACTAGTTGCTACTACTGAAAGGGCAGAGCTTTGTGCCTGTAGAATATTCTGGAAGTTTCAATTAAAAAACGAAAACAACCAAAATATTTTAAAAGAGAAAAATGGAGGTCCTCTTGTCCAGGTAGCAGAAGGAGATTTTTCTGTTTAATAGTCACATAAATGTCTCCAGATAGAGTTTCAGTCACCTCTTAGTTATAGTTGATATTTGCATTTTTGAATAAGAATAATCAGGCTGGTATGGTAGCTTACACTTGTAATCCCAGCATTCAGGGAAGCTGAGGAGGGAGGATTCCTTAAAAAGTACAAAAACTAGGGCAGCACCTGTGGCTCAGTGAGTAGGGTGCCGGCCCCATATATGGAGGGTGGCGGGTTCAAACCCGGCCCCGGCCAAACTGCATCAAAAAATAGCCGGGCGTTGTGGCGGGCGCTTGTAGTCCCAGCTACTCGGGAGGCTGAGGCAAGAGAATCGCCTAAGCCCAAGAGCTGGAGGTTGCTGTGAGCTGTGACTCTACAGCACTCTACTGAGGGCGATAGAGTGAGACTCTGTCTCTACAAACAAACAAACAAACAAACAAAACTCTTGACCTCAAGAGATCCTCCTGGCTCAGCCTCCCGAAGCGCTAGGATTATAGGAGTGAGCCACTGTACCAGCTCCCTCTCTTCCTTGTCAGGAGTCTGTCTATGATGCCAGTGTCTTGCCTGTGAGTGGCTCCTCTCCAGCTCCTGCACTACTGTCACCAGGGGTCACAGCCTCCCCTCTGGACCAATCTCCTCCCTCTATTCTTCTTCCTGCCAGGGATCTGCCTCCGGATGATGGGTGTGATCACACCTTTTGTGAGACCTGTCACCCTCTTCTGGTCATCTTGGTGCCTTGTCTCTCCTCGGGTCACAATGTGGCTGCAGCGGTTCCAACCTCCAACAGAGGCCCCAACATACGGAGGGGCGCATGGGAGGGCCTTTCCCCCAGCAGCTCTTTCTAGAAGATGAGAAAGCCTTTCTCAGAGGCTCCCTCCACAGGCTTCCCTTCAGCTCTTCTTCCTAAGCCAGTTGTTGCTCAGAGGACAGAGACATTAGTGCTTCCGCTGCCCCTGGCCCAGATGAGCCCACTAAGCCCAGGACCTCTGATACCAACGAGAAGGTGGGGATAGTTTTTGTCAGGCAGATCACAGGTCTTATCAACCTTCCTCTGCATTTAACTCACAAATCCACTTAACCGCTCCAGAATGAATTGATCCTTTAAAAAGCATCTTTGTGAGCTGGGCCCAGTAGCTATAATCCTAGCACTCTGGGAGGCTGAGGTGGGTAGATTGCTCCAGCTCAGGAGTTCCAGCCAGCCTGAGCAAGAGCAAGACCCCATCTCTTCTAAAAATAGAAAAACTTGCCAGGCACTTTGGCTCATGCCTGTAATCCCAGCACTCTAGAAGGCTGCGGAGGGTGGATCACTTGAACTCATAAGTTTGAGACCAGCCTGAGCAAGAGCAAGACCCTGTCTCTAAAAAAAAGCCGGGTGTTGTGGCGGGCGCCTGTAGTCCCAGTTACTTAGGAGGCTGAGGCAAGGGGATCACTTAAGCCCAAGAGTTAGAGGTTGTTGTGAGCTCTGATGCCATAGCACTCTACTGGGGGCAAGAAAGTGAGACTCGGTCTCGGAAGAAAAAATAAAAATAGAAAAACTAGCCACGGTGGTGATACATGCCTGATGTCCCAGCTACTCAGATTGCTGTGAGCTACGGCACTCTACCCAGGGCAACAAAATGAGACTCTGTCTCAAAAAACAAAACAAAACATAAAAAAACTTCGTTGGATACCACAATCACGTACACCCTATCCACGGGCTGCCTTCCCTAGCATCTCTTGTGGAAGGTCTGTGCAGACCCCAGACTGGTCTTCCAGCCCAGAGGGCACGGCCCTGACCAGGCTGAAACACACATTCTGGGGGTTTTTTTGTTTTTTTGAGACAGAGCCTCAAGCTGTCACCCTGGATAGAGTGCCGTGGCATCACAGCTCACAGCAACCTCTAATTCCTGGGCCCAAGCGAGTCTCTTGCCTCTGCCTCCCAAGTAGCTGGGACTACAGGCGTCCGCCACAACGCCCAGCCA
>CAUYRH010097107.1:0-16865 GCA_963574655.1 Perodicticus potto
GGCGGGTACCTGTAGTCCTAGCTACTTGGGAGGCGGAGGCAAGAGACTCGCTTGAGCCCAGGAATTAGAGGTTGCTGTGAGCTGTGATGCCACAGCACTCTACCCAGGGTGACAGCTTGAGGCTCTGTCTCAAAAAAAAAAAAAAAAAAAACTGGCTGGGCATTGTGGCGGGCACCTGTAACCCCAGCTACTCAGGAGACTGAGGCAGGAGGATCACTTGAACCCAAGAGTTCGAGGTTGCTGTGAGCTATGATGCCATAGCACTCTACCCAGGGGAACAGAGTGTCTCAAAAAATAAAAATAAATAATAATTATTCTTCTGGGCAGCTGTTAGTTTTTACTTTGGGGACACTATGAGTCTCTGGTCTAATCCCTTTTTGCCCTACTTGCTAGAAAGCACCAGACCCATTGCCATCCACCTCTGGCAAGGAGACAGGGAATTGGGCTTGTACTTTCAGTAGTAAGCTCATGGTCAATTCATTCTGTCTTCTTGCCCATGATTCACCTCACCACCCACTCACCATGGAATAGAAACCAACGCCATCCCCACCCTTTGTCTGTTGCAGAATCCCTGTCCAGAGACTGGGGCCTCCTTCCCCTCCAAGGTTACTTTCTGGTGGGTTGCTAGGTAAGTAAATGTCAGGGAAGGGGTGGTACTCCCTCACCCACCTATGTTTGCTGCTCTAATTCCCCCCGCAGGTCTCCCCGCATGAGGTTTCCTCCCAAGCTTGCAAAGGCTGACCGGGTTTCCTCCATCCCAGCCTCAGGGCTTCTGTCTGGGGTTTCAATATGAACACCACCCACATCCCATCCCCATTTACTCAATGGAGGAGATACCAATTTGAATCTAGCCTCTGGCTCTTAGTGGTCCTTGTCACAAATACCCAGAATCTCTGTTTTCTCCACTGTCTATGAAATGGACTCTACCTTCATCGATGGAACGTGCCTGGTGCTTGCAAATAGCAGGTCCTCAATAAAATGGTATCTATTACTCAGTTGTAGTCATTCCAAGATTTAGTAAGCACCACTATATATACTAAGCACTGGAGATAAAGAGAGAAAGGACCAAGTGTCCACTCCCCAAAGGGTCCCAGGCTGAGGGAGAAGTCAGGACTGGCACACGAGGCCTGGAAGATGTCCCCTCCTACCAGGCCCCTTCCTGACCACATTGCAATCAGACCTCAGTGTTACGAGACTATGTGGATTAGAATCCTGGCCCCACCATTTCCTGGCTGTGTGGCCTTGGGCAAGGTCCTTAACCTCTCTGTGCCTCAGTCTCCGTACCTATAAATGGGAATGGTAACAGCACCTACCTCATGAGTTGTGAGGATTAAATGAGACTAGGCTTGTAAAGCACTTACAACAAGGCCTGGCACATAATGAGTGTCAGTGGTTATTAAGTAAGAAAAACACGAGGCTTTGGATGTGTGGAATTGGGAGAAAGAGCTGAGTTGTTTGTTTGTTTGTTTGTTTTTGAGACAGAGTCTCACTTGGTCACCCTGGGTAGAGTGCCATGGCGTCTTAGCTCACAGCAACCTCAAACTCCTGGGCTCAAGTGATTCTCTTGCCTCGGTCTCCCGAGTAGTTGGGACTACAGGTTCCTACCACAATGCCCAGCTATTTTTTAGAGATGGGGTCTCACTCTTGCTCAGGCTGGTCTTGAACTGGTGAGCTCAGGCAATGCTCCCACCTCGGCCTCCCAAGTGCTGGGATTACAGACGTGAGCCACCACACCCCACCAAGAGCTGAGTTTTCTAAACAGCTCTGCTGGGGGGTCTAGCTCCCTGCTTCCCAAACTTAGGCATTTGTAGACCATTCTTCACCTTTTGACACGGTGAGGTATCACCCATACTCTATTTACTTTCTTTTTCTTTGAGGCAGAGTTATCACTGTCAACCTGAATAGAGTGCTGTGGCATCATCATAGCTCACAGCAACCTCTAACCCCTGAGTTTAAGCAATCCTCTTTGTCTCAGCCTCCTGAGTAGCTTAAAACTACAGGTGTGTGCCATGATACCTGCCTAATTTTGTCTATTTTTAGTAGAGATGGGATCTCACTCTTGCTCAGGCTGGTCTCAGACTCCTGAGCTCAAGTGCACCCAACCCATACTCTATGTACTTGTTTTTCTTTAAATCGACTCGTCTGTTTTTTTTTACTCTAATAAGCTTTTTTGTTTTTATTTTGTAGAGACAGAGTCTCACTCTATCGCCCTTGGTAGAGTGCCATGGCGTCACACAGCTCACAGCAACCTCCAACTCCTGGACTTAGGCGATTCTCTTGCCTCAGCCTCCCGAGTAGCTGGGACTACAGGCACTTGCCACAACACCTGGCTATTTCTTTGTTGTTATTGCAGTTTGACCGGGGCCGGGTTTGAACCAGCCACCCTCGGTATATGGGGCCAGTGTCCTACTCACTGAGCCACAGGCGCTGCCCATTTTTGTTCTTTTTTTTGAGACAGAGTCTCACTATGTTGCCCTAGGTAGAATGCTGTGGCGTCACAGCTCACAACTTCAACTCTTGAGCTTAAGCAATTTCTCTTGCCTCAGCTTCCCAAGTAGCTGGGACTACAGGCACCGGCCACAACACCCAGCTATTTTTTAGTTCTAGTTTTCATTGTTGTTTGGCAGGCCCAGGCTGGATTCAAACCCACCAGCTCCTATGTATGTGGCTGGCGTGCTACCTGCTGAGCTACAGGCGCCCAGCCAGCTTTTTTCTTTTCTTTTTTTTTTTTTTAAGGAAACTATCAATACTGAAATTAGAAAAATCTGTAGCATTGCTTGCCATGTAGAACTCCAAAAATAATTTAAGAGAAAACCAAGCAATATTAATAACACAGAACTGTTGCTTCCCCACATTTGCTGTGTCAGAAAAGTGAAACTGACAATTCTCAGAGAAGTGTCAAAGACCAGCACCAAGCAAGACCTTGTTGGTGTCATCAGAAAGATCAAAGAGACCTGAAAAGAGAATAATGCTCCCACTAGGGAAGGCCAGAGAATTTCATTTCTCATGTATATGCCAGCTACAGTCATCTCATACCAACCCACACACTGGGAAACATTCTCATTTTAAATTGAGAAACCTGAGGCCTGTTGATGAAAAGTGATTTGCACAAGGCCACTGATAAGTGGCTTCATTTGACAAATCTTGTACCCTGGGCCAGGAAGCAAGGATTCAGAAGATGGAGAATGGGACAAGCTCTGCCTTTGCCAGAGCTTACCATCCAATGGATGAGAAAGACATTACATTAATAATTAGAGCCCCCCAAAATAAATAATCATAATTGCAACAAGCATTATAAAAAAGAGGTTTAAGCCTGGGCATGGTGGCTCACGCCTATAATCCTAGCACTATGGGAGGCCATGAGCTATGATGATGCCATTGCACTCTAGCTAGGGAGACAAAGTGAGACCCTATCTCAAAAAGAAAAAAAAAAGAGACTCAGAAAACTATAGGCATTTATGATGGAATCTGCTTGGGCTGGGGGGTCAAAGTGGGCTTTCCTAAGGAAGTCATGTCTAAGCTCAGATGTGAAGGATGAGTAAGAAATAGGCAGGTAAAAAATATATATATATAGCCAGGTAAGGAGTGCCAGGAAAAGAATTTTAAGCAGAGTGACAAGCACATGCAAAGGTCTTGAGGCCTGGTGGCTGGAGCAGTGAAGGAGGAGTCTAAGTTTCCTCCACAATAATAATTTTGAGCCCTAGATTTCTGATTCCTGGGGAGAGGCCGATTTCCCCTGTCATGCAGGTTGTCCCTTGGTTAAATCGCTTAATCTGAGCCTCTATGGCTTTTTCTCCTCTGTAAAATGGGTCAGCAATAATCTACCCTCCATATAGTTATAAATTATTAATTTTCAATTAAAAAATAGTAATCATCTACCATTATTACTTAGGCTAATGTGAGAATTAAATGAGACCTTTGTAAACTGAGAAGTACCCTGCAAAAATGGTAGGTAGGGTTAGTTCATTGGCTTCATTTTACCTAGCAGAGGCACAGAGAAGTAAAGTGACTTACCCAGAGTCACACAGCAGTGCACAGGGGTGAATGGCAGAAGGAGCTTGCCCCAGTGACCCTCTTTTACAGGCTGGTCTGGAGGGGCTACAGGAGGCCATTGGGACCAAAAGACCTCTGGTCACTTGGGAAAGAAAACACCTCAGAAGAAATCATTTCCCAGTTTGAAAAGGAATGGACCAGGAACCGCAATGCGGCCCAGTGGTGAGTGTGTGGAGGCAAGATGTCAGCCCAAGTGGCCAGGATCATCATTTGACCCCCAATCCTGCCTTGACCCCATTTGGGATCCACTGCCAACCTCCCCTGCCTTCCAGCTGTTCCCACTAAGTGGAAATTGAGCTGTTCCTCCCAGGGCACTTTGCATGTCCTAAAGGGAGACCCACCATGGGGAGCTCTCAGCAGAGCCTCGAGGCAAGTTCTCATGGGGAAACTACAGGCAGGAAATAGAAGGGGTATTTTACAACTGCAGGTGGAGGGGGTGGAGGGTTGGGTGGCTGCCTGTAACGGGCAGGCAACTACTCACTCATTATATAACCCGAGTGATTAGTTTCCAGGGCCTCAGTTTTCTCATCTGTTCAATGGGCATGTCATTGGTCCCTAGCTCATAGTTTGTGAGGATGAAAGAAGATGATTTATTGAAAAGAACTTACCCAATTCCTTGAAAATGGTAAGGGCTCAGGCAATATTAGTTATCTACAAAATTTTGAGATCTTTAGAGCTGTCCACTCTGTCTCACTGTTGCCATCAGAGGCATCTCTGGAAACCTCTGTAAAGCCCTTGGAGCCTGAGAACCTCCTTTGAGAAACTCTGGTAAAATAAGGATTAGATAAAATTGAGTAGCTGATGACTGTGGACAAGTTGTTCAACCTCCCTGGACCTCAGTGTTTCAGGGGATGGGGACAGAACCAAAAAAGTTAGCTCTGGGGGAAGAGTTTCAAGGTTCCTCTGCATACTCTGGGATTTTGTGGTGGTCATTGCAGATGGCTGATACCACACATTAGAACAGAGGGGGCAGAGGGGAGAGAGAGAGATTGACTACAGGCTCAGTATGGCTGGATCTAGGGACTCATGGGATGTCAGGATTCTCTCCCTTCATCTCTCAGCTCAGCTGTTCCCTGTGTCTTGGTCTCTTCATAAGGCTGTCCCTGCCATGCCATATCAGCAACCCCAATAGAATGAAAGAGAATGTCTCTCCTAACATTCAAATAGAAAATCCCCAGGAAGGCCTCTGATTGGCCTGGCTTGAGTTATATGCTTATTGGGGCCAATCTCATTCCCACTGGAGCCGGGCCCATACTTGGTCCCAGCCACATAAGACTGGAGGGCTCTTTTCCCAAGGACTGGGGTGTGTTTTTCCGAAGAGGGCAAGTAATGTCAGCAAACCAAACTATCAGCTCTCTCTCACCACAGTTGTGTCCTGCTGTGCTGCCCTCACTCTTTTTGTATTTATTTATTTATTTATTTATTTTGAGACATAGTCTCAAACTGTCACCCTGGGTAGAGTGCCGTGTGTCACAGCTCACAGCAACCTCAAACTCCTGGGCTCAAGTGATTTTCCTGCCTCAGCCTCCCAAGTAGCTGGGACTACAGGCCAGCGCCCCAATGCCTGGCTATTTTTTTTGTTGCCATTGTTGTTTTAGCTGACCCAGGTTGGTTTCGAACCCGCCAGCCTCGGTGTATGTGGCCAGCGCCCTACCCACTGAGCTACGGGCGCCGCCCTCTGCCCTCACTCTTAAAAGACTTCACAGAAGTGGCAGAATTCTCTCCGAAGGGCTTTGGAGATTCGGTCACTCTCTTCCAACTCCTGGCCTGCCCAGCCACTGTAAAAATTATAAGTCACTCAACACTGGAGCTAGAAGGTAGAAACATTCTCTGGAACAGTTTCAGAATCCTGCCATAAACAATTGGTAGAAAGAAAGGCAAAGGTTACACCAAGACCAAGCTCAGTCATTTTCCAAGTCAACTGATTACACACAGGGAGAACTTTGGTTTTATTTCTGAAGTGTTTTGCAACCACTGGGGGAAGGGAGAGAACTGTCACCTTGAGTCACCACCTGCTGGCCAAATAAGGTTCACAAGGTTTGTTTGACCCTATGTGGTGTTTTGTTTAGGTTCTTTTGTTTTTTCTCGTATGTTGCCAATATTTAAAACTTTGGAGATATCACATAAAAGTCTAGAATTCTAGTCTCAAATTAGATCTGGCATCACTGGGCCGTATCTCCACATGGCGCCATGAGATTGGATCTGGGTAGAGGCTACAGCATCGGGCAGGGCATGTGCTTTCAGGTTTAGCACAGTCTCCATAACTCCCTTTTGTACCCTGAATTACACCTTGCCCATGCCACTCGTTTATACCTCCTGCCTTGTCCCGTAGTCATCTGTGAGTCCTGTACTAAATGGTCCTCCGTCCAAAGGCCAGACACTGGTCTGGAGATCTTCCTTCATGGGAGGTAAGACTTGCAGGCTGAACACACTGACTCTTGGAGTGAACACCTAGAACAGAACTGGGCACAGTATTCAGCCAGAAAAAGGCCTTCATGGTCATTTCTTCTCCCATCACATTTTATACATGAAACCATTGAGGGTCAGAGAAGAGACCGAGCAGGCATTTGAATTCTAGTCTCCCAGTCCAAGCCAGGTTCCACCTACTCCACCAAGCTCCTTCTTTCCTCCTCCCTCCCCCTCCTCCCTCCCTCCCTCCTTACTTTCCTGTCTTCCTTCCTTCCTTTCTCCCCCTGCATAAATTTTTATAACATTATGTGCTGGGCACTTTTCGCAGGCCCTTTGCACATGTCACTCCATCAGTTTTTTTTGCCATTCATTTGACAAGCATTTACTGTGTTCCTACACTGTTCAGGAGCTGGAGTAGGTAGAAAATACAGGCAAAGAGTCTGTCCTCCTGGGGTTCTAATAAGACAAAAAAGGATAGGGCTGGAGAGAGTGGGCATATCTGTGAAGGCAGCAGATTAAACAGCCGGGGATGGTCAGGCATGGCCTCTTCATGGACGTGACATCCTCTTGGCAGTGGAGTTGAGACCTTCCCCGGATGCTAAACTAAACAATAAGCCAGGCCAGGAATGAGGGACAAGGACACTGGGCTTGTTAGCAAACAGCTGGTCACCTGAGCTCACCAGAGATGTTTTTTTCTTCCTTTCTTTCTTTTTTTTATATGGTGGGGGTTGGGGCGTGCTCCCTGGTGCACAAGGAGGCACCACCATGTGAAGCATGAATGGATATCTAGGCTCAAAGCCCTGCTCTGCCCTTGCTGGGTGACCTCAGGCAGCTGCCATCACCTCTCAGAGCCTCGGTTTCCTCTTTTGTACAACGGGCAGCCTAATAGGACCCACTTATCAAGGAAGTGAAAGCATCGTGTGCTTATAAAAGGCTGATCTCAGCAGCTGGCTCCAAGTCACAGCTGTGTAAATGGGGGCTGAAGTTACTAATAGCCCTATAGGCTGTCAGCCAAAAGGGACCTGAGGTCTTGCAGCCCAACACCACACAGCATCCGGGCTCTCAGCAACTGTGTCATCCCAGCCTTTCCCTATGGCTGAGGGCCAAAAGGGCCCTTGGCTTCCTCAACCTCCTCTCCGGCTCTTACTTTATCTGTGCTTGTGACCCCTGTTGGGACTACGGGCTGGGGATCATATTGCCACCTGAGGCGACCTGAAGCATCCCTCCGTGGCTTCACCCAGAGCTGGAGTGCTGGAGCCCACAGATATCAGCCAGGATTCTAAACCGGTTCTCCACCAGTTCTCAACTGTTTCAAAACCATCCAATGCTGGGCTCATTGTGTGTGTATAGTAGTAGGGGTTAGTGGGCAGCAGTCGGAGGACAGGGCTGTTCTTCCTCCAAGATGGTAGAATGATGGATCAAAAATTGCATGGACTCATCAGGCAGAGGGCTAGGGTCCAATCCCAGTTCTTCTCAGCTGTGTGCCTTTGAACAAGGTCAACTGAGCCTCAGTTTCCTCATCTGTGAAATGAGGACAACACCTGGTCTGCTGGATTCTTAGAAGTACTGAGGAGTGCCTGGCACATAGTAGGTGCTCTGGGAGCATGCATGCCCATAAGGCCTCGGGGCTGCCCCTCTGCCCTGCCCCCACCTGGCTGTCTCATAAGTGGGCCCTCTGGGTGATAAAGGAGGAAGAGGTGAGGAAGGCAGGTGGGATCCACACCCACCCATGCCCTTGCTGGGAAAATAACTGTTTAGTGTGTGGCCCTGCTGGCGGCAGCTAAGAGTACAAGACAGGACCCAGAGCCACTCTCTCCTCTCCCCTAAGGCACACCAAGGCAACAGCATTTCAAAGGAAAGAAGGTGATGGTGTGGAGGCCCCAGAGACAGAGGCCTTCCTACAGCAGGAAAAGAGCCGGCAGGGGCCACTGCTGAGGGCCACCTGGCAGGTGTTCCGTTCTACCTTCCTCCTGGCAACACTCAGCCTTGTCATCGGTGATATCTTCAGGTTTGCTGTCCCCAAGCTGCTCAGGTAGGTCTGGGCCTCGGGTTTATTTGTTAGGTGGTCCCTTAATAGAATCTATTCCCTAATAGAATCCTTCCAGGGCCAGGGGCTTCAGCTCCTGCCTCTGCCTATACAGCTCAGGACACCAGAGGGTGGATGAGAAGGGTACTGAGGAAGGGGAAAGTTTAGGAGAAAGTGACTGACCCCTGGGAGGACAAATGAGTGAGCCCACATCTGACTGTATCGGTTTTAGCTTTTGCTGTTAAATGCCCCAAAAGCAAGTAGTTTAAAACCACAGGCGTTGGCTCAGCACCTGTAGCACAGTAGTTATGGCACCGGCCACATACACCAAGGCTGGCGGGTTCAAAGCCAGCCTGGGCCAGCTAAGCAACAATGATGACTGCAACAGAAAATTAGCTGGGCATTGTGGAGGCGCCTGTAGTCCCAGCTCCTTGGGAGGCTGAGGCAAGAGAATCGCTTAAGCCCAAGAGTTTGAGGTTGCTGTGAGCTGTGACACATGCTATCAAGGGCAACATAAGAGACTCTGTCTCAAAAAAAAAAAAAACCACAGGCATTTGTGTAACTCATGGTAATGTGGGTTAGCGACTGGGGCTGAGCCTGCCAGGGCAGTTCTTCTTTCCTTGGCTGGGTTCACTTATGTGTTTGCAGCTGGGTTGGCCGGGGCAGCTCATCTCTGCTCCACGCAGTTTCCCATCCTTCCGAAGACTAACTCAGGCTTGTTCTTATGGCCACTTGGGCAGATTCCAAGAAATAGAGCATTTTCTCTAGAGGCCTAGGCTCAGAGCCAGCACACTTGTGCCTCTGCTGCGTGCTGTTGGCCAAAGCCAGTTGTGTGTCTAGTCCACATTTCAGGCATGGTATATTTAGAGTCTGCTGGGTGTCAGAACAAAGCACCACAGACTGGTGTGGCTAAACCACAGGAATGTATTGTCTCAAAGGTGGGAAGCTGACCATCAGGTGCCTGCAAGGTGGTTTCCTCTGAAATCTCTCTCCTTGGCTTACCAATGCCCTCCTCCTCACCATGTCCCCTGCGTGTGCCCCTGGTGTCTCTGGGTGTGTGCAAATCTGCTCTTCTAAGGATACCAGTCCGACTGGAGTAGGGCCCACTCTAACAGCCACATTTAAACTTAATCACCTGTTGAAACACAGTCACACTTCTTGGTATGGAGGGTTAGGATTTTTTGTTTGTTTGGTTTTGAGCCAGAGTTTCACTTTGTCACCCTCGGTAGAGTACTAAGTGGCATCATAGCTCACAGCAACCTCAAAATCCTGTGCTCAAGCGATTCTCTTGCCTCAGCCTCCTGAGTAGCTCGGACTTGCCTGCCACAATGCCCGGCTATTTTTTCTATTTTTGGTAGAGACAGGGGTCTTTCTCTGGCTCAGGCTGGTCTTGAATTCCTAAGCTCAAGTGGTCCACGCGCCTTGGCCTCCCAGAGTGCTAGGATTGTGGGCATGAGCCACTATCCCACACTGGACTTAAAACGCTCTTGATCAGAGGACACAAAGGAATGGGGACATAGGGGAGATGACTGTGGCCATCAACCACACTGACCAGTCCTCTGCACCTGACCTGGTCTGGGCACAGGCAACACCCAGGGCACCTCCTCTCACCAGCTGTCCCTTTTCGCTCTCTCCCACCAGCCTTTTTCTGGAGTTTATTGGTGACCCCGAGCCCCCTGCCTGGAAGGGCTGCCTCCTGGCGGTGCTGATGCTCCTGTCAGCCTGCCTGCAGACGCTGTTGGAGCAGCAGCACATGTACAGGCTCCGGGTGCTACAGATGCGGCTGCGGACGGCCCTCACGGGCCTGGTGTACCGAAAGGTGAGCCCTGGGAGGGGCAGTGTCACTCACCTGAGGCTGAGCCTGCACCTGGCTCTTCCTTCCCCAGAATCACTCGCACCTGCGTTCTCACTTTCTTAGTTATTTCTGTAAGGCCTTGGATGATATGACCTGGCGCCTCTCCAGCCTGATCACATCGCACACCCTCCTCCTCCTGTGCTCACCCTCCCGAGGCCACACAGGTTCTCCTTCCAGTTCTTTAAACACGTCCAGCCCCTCCCAATTCAGAGCTTTCTGCCCTTGTTCCCGCTAACTGGACACCCTTCCCACTCCTCATCTTCAAATTAGCTTCCACTCCGCCCTCGAGGGTAAAGGGTTAACTTCCACTGTGTGTGGACTGGATAAAGGTGTGTGGCCAGGCAACACACCTGTGGTCAAAATGAGCCCCCTGGTCTCCAGCACGGTGACTTTCAGTCATGGACACTAAACCCATAGACTGCTGCTGTAAGAGACACTGACCCCTGTGAGGCTCAGAACCTCAGGGTCCCCTGTAGGTCTCATCATTTTCTTGCACCAGAGAGGTGACCTCAGGGAAGAGGGGACAAAGGGAACAGCTCCTGGATGGCCTCAGGGTGGCTCCCAGTGCTATGATGCCAGAGTGCTGTTTCAGGCTCATGTCCCCCAACCATGCCAGAGCTGGCTGTGACCTGTCCATTCTGGTAAGTCCACATGTTTCCTTAAGCCCACTGCCCTCCCAGAGGGAGACCCCCTTTGATCTCCTGTTGAGGTCAGAGCCCTCCTCTCGACGCTCTGGGCTGCTCCTTCATGGCCCTTATCATTGCCATTGAAGAATGAATTTTACAGATCTTACTAAGTTGTGGTCCCCACTGCAAATTCCAGTCTTCCCCACCCCAGCAAGCCCACTATCTCCATTGTTCACAGCTGGGCTCTCAGTGTGAGGCGCACGGTGAATGTTCTTTAAAGATTTGCTAAGTAGGTCGGGTGCAGTGGCTCATGCCTGTAATCCTAGCATTCTGGGAGGCTGAGGCAGGTGGATACCTTCAACTCACGGGTTCAAGACCAACCTGAGCAAAAAGCAAGACCCCCCAATTCTACTAAAAATAGAAAAACTAGGGCAAGAGGCTCACTTGAGCCCAAGAGTTGAAGGTTGCTGTGGGCAAGAACGCAATGACATTCTACCCAGGGCAACAGCTGGAGACTCTGTCTCAAAAAATAAATAAGTAAATAAGTAAATATTTGCTACATTCCTGGCTTACTCCCTCCCACACTCAGCAGAGAGAGAGAGGATCACATGTAGAACTTAGCCTTCAACAGGCTGGCAGGGGTCCACTGTGACCCCAGGGTTAGGGCAGATTTGAGGCCCCTGGAGAACCAGGTTGGTGTCAGAGAAGCACATGAAATGTCCTTGTCATGCCTTAGCCATCCTGAATTCATTCCTGGTAGAGGCGCTTATAAGCCCTCTGACTTGGGGCAGTAGTTCAAATTATCTGTGCCTCACAGGTCTTAGTTGCAAATGATATTTTCCTTAGTGATACAAAAACAGTATTTTCTCCATGGCATTTTTAGATTGAATGAAATATGGTAGCTCCTGACTGGTAAGGTAGTGGTGAGCATCACAGGACCTAAGGAAGCTGTTCGTTTAGCACAGGACATAGTTAGCTCTCAGCAAATGACCACTGTTATCCTTAACTGGGTATTTTCATTGATTATAACTATTCCAGTGCTTCAGGAATTTCAGTGTATTTTCACTTTTGTCACCTCTCTGGTTTCTCACAACAGCCTGAGAGGTTAGCTCAGGAGATTATACCCACCCACTGCACAGATGAGTAAACTGAGGCTCTGAGGGCAAAGAGACCTGTTTCAGGGACCCCCCCCCCACCCTCTATCCCTCCATTTTTTCTTCCTACCCTGCCTAGGTCCTGGCTCTGTCCAACAGTTCCAGAAAGGCCAACACAGTGGGCAATGTGGTCAACCTCGTGTCGGTGGATGTGCAGAGGGTGACAGAGAGCGTCATCTACCTCAATGGGCTGTGGCTGCCTGTCATCTGGATGGTGGTCTGCTTCATCTATCTTTGGCAGGTGCACAGGGAGGGCAGAGAAAGACAGGATTTGAAGTGAATGTTCTGCTTCCTCTTCCTCCCCTCGCCCTCCTCCTTCAAGCCTGTCCCCTTCTGCACACTGTGGGCTGAAGAGATGGGAATTGTCTTAGATAGCAATGGTCTTCACTTTACCAACAGCTCATCCTCTCTGGGCCTCAGTAAAATGATGATGACATTGACATTTCCCTAGTGTATTATCAGGGTACCCAGTAGGTAGATTCATCATGTTTAGAAGTTACCAGCGACACTGGGGCACCACCGTCATCAACAACAACAAAAGAGGGAAAAAATTTGAGGGGAAATAATCATTACTGAGGCTTCAAAAAATATAAAGAAGACTGGGTATGGTGGCTCAAACCTGTAATCCTAGCACTCTGGGAGCCTGAGGCAGGTGGATTGCTTGGGCTCAGGAGTTCAAGACCACCCTGAACAAGAGCGAGACCCCCATCACTACTAAAAATAGAAAAATTAGTTGGGCATTTTGGTGGGCGCCTGTTGTCCCAACTACCTGGGAGGCTGAGGCAGGAGACCCACTTGAGCCCAGGAGTTTAAGGTTGCTGTGAGCTATGATGATGCTCAGTAGGGCACTCTACTTGGGGTAACACAGTGAGAGTCTGACAGTACTCTACCCAGAGTGACAACATGAGAGTCTGCCTCCTCCCCACAAAAAAAAAAACCCATAAAGGAGCCATTAGACATAAACAAAAACTTGCAAAAAATAGGAATTTTTCTGACTTCCTTTGTTTAATTTTGTGGTATAGGATTTTTTCATTATTATTATTATTAAAATCAGACTCTGTCAGGACTGCCCAGATTCAAATCATGCTCTTTGAAATGCTCAAATCAGTACCACTGACTACTCGTAAAGCCTTGCACGAGGAACTTACCCTGTCTGTGTGGTACTTCCTCTTCTTCTAAATGAGGACCCCAGGAGCCACAGACTCTGCACTAGAGTTGCTGAGGTCTTAATCCACATGAGACACTTCGAACGGTGTCTAGCACACAGGTGTACCCTGTAAGTATTTGTTCATACTGTTATTCCTTTTCCGTAAATGAACAGATAGCGTATATTTTATTGTTGCAGAGGGTTTTTTTTGGCAAGGGCCGGATTTGAACTCACCACCTATGGTATATGCGGCCAGCACCCTACTCTTTGAGCCACAGGCACCACCCGACATAGCATATATTTTAGCTGCTGGGGGCCATATGGTCTCTCTCACAACTACTCACCTCTGTGCCTTAACTGCACAAGTGACCACAGACAATAATAATCAAACAGGCATAATGTCCTCCAATAAAACATTTTTTATAGACCCTGAAATTTGAACTTCAAATCATTTTCACATATCATGGAATAGCATCCTCCTTTCAATTTTCTTCAACTATGTAAACATCATTAAAAATCCTTATATAGTCCATGGGCTATACAAAGCAGGTAGAGGGATTCATATGCCACGGTTCACAGCATTTTACGTGCTGACTACTCCCAAATACCATCTAATGCATGCGCATAGCATTATTTTTGCTAGAACATGGGGCCAGGACCTTTTCTGATGCATTTACCTTGCATTCCAGGGCCTTGCCACACATACAGTAAGTACACGTAAGACATTCAAACTGTGTGCAGTACATAAATGTTAGCGATAAGTATTAGGAATAAAGAAAGGAAGAGAGGAAGGACACTTGGGAAAACGTAGAGCAATTGAGCAAGCAGATTCATGCCCTGTGTCGATGAGAATTGGACAAGACCAATAAGATATCTGCAGATGTTACACCCCATCACTTTCCCAGTGTACTTTTCCTGCCTCTTGGAAGACAATTCTTGACATCATCATGAAGTCCTAGTTAAGGCAGGTTGGGCACTGGGGTTGGTACAGTTGATGATAACCGTTTTTGAGGGTGAGAGTTTAACCTTCTGTTCCACATCTCTTTGAGTGCTTTTCCAAACCTCTTGCGGTGTGGGCTAGTGTTTGCCTTCTGGGCACTTCTCCACTTAGCCACTGGATGGCGCCATTGCAACATAAATGAAACAAACTGGCCTGCTGGGTGCCTAGGAATAGAAAATAGGGTTCTATGAGGGCTGAGAGGGGGAAACTGAGAACCTTAGATTGGAGATGTAGTGGAACTTATCTAGCAAGCAGGTCCACATGACCTCTGAAGGATTCTCAGAAAATCATTCTTTATACCCCTCCCTACCTCTTTTCAGATACAGAAACCAAAGGTGAAGAAGGAACTTAGCTGTCACAAAGTCACAAAGCTTTGGGGGGTGGGGAGCACATAGGATTGCCAGACAAAGCACAGGATTTCCAGTTAAATGTGAATTTCAGATAAACCAAATAATTTCTTAGTATAAGCATGTCCCAAATATTGCATGGACCATCCTTATACCGAAAACATATTATATCTCTCTTATCCTGAAATTAAAATTTAACTGGGAATCCTATGAGATTATTTGCTAAATATGGCAACCCTCCTGCAGGGTAAAGTGAAGACTAGGATGATAATTAATTGCAATAAGTGATGGGAATGACTGTATTCCTATTTCACAGACAAAGAAACCGCAGCTTAGGGAGGGTGAGTGACTCTAGCAAGTGTCAAAGTCAGGATTGGAACCGGGGTTTGGAGGTCTCGACTTCACCATCATGGCCAGGATCCCAGCTCCCCCACGCCTGGCTGTATATATGTATGACCTGCCTTGAGTATAATGCTCACTCCCTATCATGGGAAGCAATCATTTCTCTCCCTGGCACAGAAGGACCCTATCTCCAGCAGGTATCAACTTCTACAGACCTCCCCACCCCAAGTTCTGGCCCCTTTGCCCTGGTGACTCCCCTTATCAGAGTCCCTGATGTCCCCAATCTTAGGAGCCAAGGCTGATCAGATCCCTCAGGGTCTATACCTGGGCTCCCTCAGGATCTCAGATACACCGTCCTCTCTGTCCCCAGCTCCTAGGCCCCTCCGCCCTCACTGCCATCGCTGTCTTCATGAGTCTCCTCCCTCTGAACTTCTTCATCACCAAGAAAAGGAACCACCATCAGGTTTGACCTTTGGAAGAAGGGACAGGCCAGGCAGGAAGAAGGGAGGGAGCCCACAGGGGAGGGGACAAATGACAGTGGCCAGAGCGGGGCTGTGGTTCTGAGGTGCTGGAGGCAGACCAGAGGACACAGCTTAGTGAGAGAAACTTGCTGAAGGATGGCTGTCGGGTTGCTGGGCAGAAGTCCAGCCGGTCCCTGTCTTCCACCCTTTTCCTCCCTCCTGTGTCCCAGGAAGCGCAAATGAGGCAGAAGGACTTGAGGGCCCGGCTCACCAGCGCCATCCTCAGGAACATGAGGATCCTCAAGTCCCATGGCTGGGAGGAAGCCTTTCTGGAGAGAGTCCTGCGCATCCGGGGCAGGGAGCTGAGTGCTCTGAAGACCTCCGGCCTCCTCTTCTCCGTGTCACTGGTGTCCTTCCAAGTGTCCACGTTTCTGGTGATGTCACTCTGGGCTCTGTGCATAGCACGACTGGGGAGGGAGCTGGGGGTGAAATTGGTGGAGCCCCGGATCCTTCTACCCTGTCCATCAAAACATACCTGTCCTGCACCTGTCCTCTTGGGTTCCCTGCTGTCTGCTGCATGAGCTAACCACTCAGGTCGTTCCCCAGAGGGTGCAACGGCTAAGGCCTGCCACTCTTTTTCTGAGAGTTCCAGGCATTCAGTGACATTGGAGATGTGGAGAGGTGGTTAAGGGTGCAGGAAGCTTCAGAGGTAGAGCCCCCAGTCTGCAGTGTCCCTGATGCCGGCCATCCGTGTCTGCGGCTGCTCTATCTCTGGACCTTGCTCGTCCTCTTATTCTCTGACTCCAAACATCGCTGCTGGATTAACCTTCCTAAAGCACACCTCTGACTTCAGTCATGCCCTGTGAATGGGCCTACAATGACTTCCCACTGCTTCCAGAATAAAATCTAAGCCCTTCCCAGGACATTCCCAGCCAGTGCCAATGGGGCCTTGTAGGTAAACCCATAGTAGACATGGGTCGGACTTGTCATTCTGGGATCCTGTGGAAGAGGAGTCTGAAGTTGCAGGTAGCAACATTACTGAGGGCTCCAGGTGACAAGCACCACCAGAACGTGGACAGCCATTTCTGTGGAGATCTAGAGCCATAGGGGACGTCACCAACCAAAGCTTAAATCCAGGAGGGCTCCTGTGGGGGGAAGGGAAACTGCCCTTTTCCTTCGAAAGTTCACTGGAAGATCAACTCATAATTAAGGCAGATTATAAGACGAAGGGGTTCATTATGTGCACAGAAAGAAGCACAGAGTGATTATCCGATATCCCAATGGGGACCAGATATTTTTTTGCCTCCTTTCAGAGAGACAGGGAAGATGAGGGGTATAGGTAATTCTGTTCAGGGGCAATAAATGGTTGCTAGGGAAGGATGAATGGATGGGAGAAACAGATTGACTTGTAATTAACCTGAGATACGGGTACAATGTTTAAAATG
>CAUYRH010097109.1:0-18209 GCA_963574655.1 Perodicticus potto
CTGGATAGAATGCCGTGGCATCACAGCTCACAGCAACCTCCAATTCCTGGGCTCAAGCGAGTCTCCTGCCTCCACCTCCCAAGTAGCTGGGACTACAGGCACCCGCGACAACGCCTGGCCATTTATTTTTTGGTTGCAGCCTTCATTGTTGTTTGGCGGGCCCGGGCTGGATTCGAACCCGCCAGCTCAGGTGTACGTGGCTGGCGCCTTAGCCCGCTGAGCCACAGGCGCCGAGCCAAGCCAATAGGTATTAAGTGACTCCAGAAGGCTAATAAGGGGTCGCAGCTCAGAATGAATACCACTTTTGGAAAATTCACGCTCTGCGGAGACACAGTGTAGGCAGCTAAGTTGACACCTGGTAATCTTTGAATCAAGGAAGAGCAGTTAGCAAATGAAATTTCTGGTGAATACATCTTCCCCAAACTCATGAGATTTCTTTTACAATCCTTTCCATCATTCCCATGCTCTCACCTAGTGCACTGTGATTTAATTTTTCATTGGTTTCACTCTCCCTCTAGATTTTTTCCATTTGGCTTTTACAGAGGTGGGTTCTGTGGCTATTCTAGAATGGCTCAATATAGCATTTAAACTTTAAATCACTGCATTTTATTAGAACACCTATAAAGTATTTATTATTTCAATTAATAAAACTATGTTCTCTGCAAAAGCCACCTTGGGCCATAAGTACAAAGTTAAAAACATTCGGTACGTTATGTAAAACCATAAAAGCCTTCGGCAAATGACAAATGTGTGCTTTAGGCATTAAGCCATTTTAAATAATTTTAAAGCAGCTTTCACAAAATACTCTCTTATAGAGGAGCCAGCTGAAGCAAGATGAATGTTGGCCCCAAACTCTGTAAGAAGCCGAACTAGAGGATTCAGCAGGACTGGAGTAGGAAGCTATGTAAACAAGGTTGTCTGTCATGAGGCCTCTGCGCTGTCTGTTCCCTCGGCTGCAGGTGGTACTTGGGAACTCTAAGTAGACCTGCCCTTCTAGATCCCAGATGGCCACAGCACTGCCGAGGAAGAAGGTGATCACCAGGGTAACCAAATCTCAAACCACTTATGTCTTTAATAGGCATGGTCAACACTTAAAATTCTCCCTAGAAGCAAATAGGCAGCTTGTTCAGGCCCCTGAAGACAAGTTCAATCTCACGTTTTCAGAGTTTCAGAAGTGAAAGAAATACAGTAAATCTGATTCATCTTCATTCCGTGTTTTCCCCTGAGTGGTAGGCAAATATTAGCTTGATGTGCTGTCACCCCGGGTTCCTCTTCAACTCACTAGAGGCTAATCAGCACTCCCAGCTCCTCATCTTTTCCTCTCTGTATTAACAATAATGAGCTTGGAAAGAGGATCTGAGAGGGCTCTTTGATTTAGATCAGCAGCACAGAGTTACCAGTTACAAATAATCCCACATGTTTGTTGAACAAATCATTCAGAAGACGTTATCTGTGTAAGAGAAAGCATATTCTCAGGCTCCATCTAGGACCGAGGGAATCAGAATTTTTGGAGCGGGGTGCCAAGGATTTGCATTCTAATAAGTTTTCTTTGCAGTTCTCATGGACATTAAAATTTAAGATTAAATGTATGGAAGAAAAAAAAGGTTTTCCTTCCTTTGCCTTTTACTACAAAGAAACAAGATGAGTCAGAAATACCGCTAAGTCTCTAGCTCAGAACGCAGTAAAGTTGATAATTGAGAAATAACTCAGGGCAAAAAGCAGAAGGAGAGAATTTACATGCTATAAAGTCAATGACTTGGCAAGCCCTTAGTAATCAGATGCCTCTCATTTTTCAAGCTATTCCCAATTTCAAATATCGTGTTCTAGCAGTCAAGATCATCAACGAATGTCCATCTTTTCTTTATTTCCATTTCTTATTTGTAAAATGAAAATAGAAATAGTGTTTTTAGAAAGATGGATCAAATTAGACAATATATCTAGCTGAAAGTAGTTGGCAAGCCATAAAGTACTCTGCAACCATTGTTAAGTCCAGGGAGTAGTAAATTGTATTATTCTATCATTGACTAATTCTTTGTCGGTTTGGAAAAAAAAAATCAGCTCCTAATTCAATCTTCTTTTTGAACTAGGGCCATGTCTTTGAATCATGAATGAATTGTGTTTCAGCACAATCCGTTCATTCATTCTGTGTCTTTGCAACTGAGTTAACCATGCAATAAAATTAACACTGATTGTGGAGATACTTAGACAAGATGCATTGTTAAGTCCTCATCCCTCTAATCATTCTTTATATTGTTTCTGTTCTTTTTTGTTGTTCATTTAACATTATTTGTTTGGAAGTTTTTAATTATTTTTTTAGAAATAAGATCTCAGTGCAGTAGGCCCAATCATAGTTCACTGCAGCCTTGAACTCCTGGGCTCAAGTGATTCTCCTGCCTTAGTCTTCTGAGAGGCAGGACAACAGGATCAGGACCACGACCAGCTAATTTTTAAATTTACTGTAGAGGCAGAGTCTCATTATGTTGTCTAGCCTGGTCCTGACCTCCTCAGCTCCAGCAATCCTCCAGCCCTGGTCTCCCAAAGTCTGAGATTACAGGTACAAGGCACTGTAGCTGTATTTGGTTTTCAAAATAAGTAATACATTTGGGGCCAGGTGTAGCAGCTTGTGTGCCATAGTCCCAGCTACTTGGGAGGCAGGAGCATCGCTAGAGCCCAGGAGTTTGAGTTTGCAGTGAACTATCATCACACCACTGCGCTCCCTAGTTGAGGCAACAGAATGAGACCCCCGCCTCCAAGCTAAATAAAATAAGTAATACATTGGAAAGAATCAAAAATAGAAAAGAATACAAACCTACAAAATAAAAAGTCTCTTTAGAAAATAAATAAAGTCTCAGGATCGGCGCCTGTGGCTTAGAGGGCTAAGGTGCTAGCCACGTACACCTGAGTTGGCGGGTTCAAATCCAGCCTGGGCCCACCAAACAACAATGACGGCTGCAACCAAAAAATGGCCGGGCGTTGTGGTGGGCACCTGTGGTCCCAGCTATTTGGGAGGCGGAGGCAAGAGACTCGCTTGAGCCCAGGAATTGGAGGTTGCTGTGAGCTGTGATGCCACAGCACTCTGTCCAGGGTGATAGCTTGAGGCTCTGTTTCAAAAAAATAAAATAAAATAAAATATAGAAAATAAATAAAGTCTCTTTACACGGTCACTATCTCTCCAGCACGTGCCTCCCCTTTATAGGCAATCACTGTTATTGGTCTCATGTGTCTACTTACAGAGACTATTTTAATTTATACACAAGCAGATATAAATATATGAGGTTTGACAATGAAGTTTGCAAAGTGAGCCTAGTAAAAGTACTTTGAAGGGTGGACCAGGTGCCGGCATCAGTGCATAGCTTTCTTTTTTTTTTTTTTGGAGACAAAGCCTCAAGCTATCACCCTCGGTAGAGTGCTGTGGCATCACAGCTCACAGCAACCTCCAACTCCTGGGCTCAAGCGATTCTCCTGCCTCTGCCTTCCAAGTAGCTGGGACTACAGGTGCCATTAAAAAAGATAGAGACTTCACATCTTTTACATTTACCTGAATGGAGTTGAAATACATTCTCCATAGTAAAGTATCTTAAGAATGGAAAAATAAATATCCAATGTAGTCCATACTAATATGAAATCAATACATAAATAATTGCATGTTCCTAAGAACAATAAAATGTTACTTTAGTCCAGTCCAGGGGTAGAGGGAAGTGGGAGGGGGAGGGGGAGGACACGTGGCAGAGCGAGGGCAGGGTGGGGTCTCACCTACTGTGCCACTGTGAGGGTGTGAGGGACCCTCCTGGGTGAGGGACTTTCCTACAAGCAGAATTTTATCCTGGAAGTGAGAACGATGTAACCTAAATATTGTACCTTCATATTAATCTGAATAAAATTATAATATAAAAACAAAAAAGAAGTTAAATGACCTCTGGGCACTCTAGCTCATCCTAGGTGGGTGGATAGCTTGTGTTCTAGAGTTTGAGACCAGACCGAGCAAGAATGAGACCTAGTCTCTACTAAAAATGGAAAAACTAGCAGGGCGTTGTGGTGGAAGCCTGTAGTGCCAGCTACTCGGGAGGCTGAGGCAAGAGAACAGCTTGAGCTCAGGAGTTTGAGGTTGCTCTGAACTATGATGCCACAGCACTCTACTCAGGGCAACAAAGTGAGACTCTGTCTCCAAAAAACACAAAAACAAAAACTTAAATGCAAGTCCTCGTATGTATCATGTCACTGCTTTTTTTATTTTTATTTTATTTTATTTAATTAATTAATTTATTTATTTATTTTGCAGTTTTTGGCCAGGGCTAGGTTTGAACCCACCACCTCCAGTATATGGGGCCGGTGCCCTACTCCTTTAAGCCACAGGCGCCACCCTTTGCTTTTTTTATTTTTTAACATCATGCAGCACACTGCATACACAGCTGTGCACCTTGCTTGCTTTGCTTACCAATAAATCTTAGTGATCTTTTTGTAACATAAATAGAACATAGTTTCCTCAATCTTTTTTTACACCTATAGTGAATTCCATTGTATAAATACGCCATTATTCATTTAGCCAATCTCATATTAATGAACTTTTAGATGGTTTTCAATCTCTTGCTATGACAAATAACATTGTATAATGAAATCAACATTCATCATTTCCCATTTGTGTGAGTCTATGTGATAAATTCCATATGGCTTATTTTCTAGCCTCTAAATGTTTTAGTTGGTTTTTTGGGTCTATTCCCAAGTTGTGCACATCTTTCTTCAATTAGGGAAAACAAATTTGTACACAACACCCTATGAATAATCTTCCCAGTGCTAAATATAACAGGATTGCTTTTTTCTCTTTTTGTTTTTGCAAATCAGATCTTAACAGGACTGTAAGCCTATTTTTTTTTTTTTTTGAGACAGAGCCTCAAGCTGTCACCCTGGATCGAGTGCTGTGGCATCACAGCTCACAGCAACCTCCAATTCCTGGGCTCAAGCGAGTCTCTTGCCTCCCACTCCCAAGTAGCTGGGACTACAGGCGCCCGCCACAATGCCCGGCCATTTTTTGGTTGCAGCCGTCATTGTTGTTTGGTGGGCCCGGGCTGGATATGAATCCGCCAGTTCAGGTGTACGTGGCTGGTGCCTTAGCCCTTTGAGCCACAGGCGCCGAGCCTGTAAGCCCATTTTTAAAATGGCCTAACTACTATTCCAAAATATAAAGTTTGGTGAAGATAAACAAATAGCTGAAGAATATTAAACACTGGAGCACCAGAGTTTCTCGTCATTTTACTACTATTTTGTTTTAGACCTTTTTCTCTTTAACATGTGTTCTTTTCCTTGGTTCACGTCTTAATAGAATGTATCTTACTATTGTCGGCAGCTATAGCAGCAAAGCATAGTCTCGGTAACTGACAAAGAACCAAAGTTTCTCTGGATTATGTTTCTGGAGGTTGTCAAGTCCAAGTGCATGGCACTGGCATCAGATGAGGGTCATCTCACCCATGAAGAAGACAAGATAGCAAGCAAGCAGGTGAGACAGCAAAAAAAAGGGGGGGGGATGAACTCATCTTTTCATCAAGAAACCACTTCTGGGCTCAGCACCTGTGGCTCAAGGGGCTAAGGTGCCAGCCACATACACCGGAGCTGGCAGGTTCGAGTCCAGCCCAGGCCGCCAAACAATGAGGGCTACAACCAAAAAATAGCCAGCACTGTGGCAGGCACCTGTAGTCCCAGCTACTTGGGAGGTGGAGGCAGGAGAATCACTTGAGCCCAGGAGTTGGAGGTTGCTGTGAACTGTGATGCCACGGCACTCTACCCAGGGCGACAGCTTGAAGCTTTGTCTCAAAAAAAAAAAGAAAAGAAACTACTTCTGAGATAACTAACCCACTCCCAGAATGATGACATTAATCTACTCAGGAAGGTGGAGTCTTTATGACCTAATTATCTCTTTAAAAGCCCCCACCTCCTAATACTGCTACGTTAGCCGTCAAATGTCTACCTGAGTTTTGTAGGAGCCATTTAAACCATACCAGAGGGCTTGATTAAGGTCAAGGCTGCCCAATACACAATAATGAAAACAATTATGAACATGAAGTAGAATGAGAAAATATTATTTTAACTACAAAGTATGTCTGCTGGCAAAATGTTGTGATTTGACATATTTCATCTTGGGCTGGGCCCAGTGGCTCACACCTGTAATCCTAGCACTCTGGAAGGCTGAGGCAGGTTGACTGCTTGAGCTCAGGAGTTCCAGGCCAGCCTGAGCAAGAGTGAGACCCTGTCTGCAGACGCCTGTAGTCACAGCTCCTCGGGAGGCTGAGGAAAGAGGATCGCTCAAACCCGAGAGTTTGAGGTTGCTGTGAGCACTACCTCGGGCAAGAGCGAGACTCTGTCTCAGAAAAAAAAAAAAAAAATTTCAACTCGGTGCATGTAGCTCAACGGCTAGGGCACCAGCCACATACACCGGAGCTGTCAGGTTCGAACCCAGCCCAGGACTGCCAAACAACAATGACAACTACAGCTAAAAAATAGCCAGGCACTGTGGCGGGTGCCTGTAGTCCAGCTACTTGGAAGTTTGAGGCAAGAGAATTGCTTAGACCCAAGAGTTTGAGGATGCTGCAAGCTGTGACGCCACGGCACTCTACCGACATGAGACTCTGTCTCAAAAAAAAAAAATTCATCTCATTATCAGCTTATATGTCTCGACTTTAGCTTTAGAAATAACACCGTACAAACATAGCATATCTTTGCCCCGAGAATTTGGTAGCTATATCCTGTCAGCATTTAAGGTCAGAAACCGCTTGGGAATTCCCAGTTTTCCTTAGTGTTGATTAATGTTCAGTGATTCTGGGAATTCCCAGTTTTCCTTAGTTCAATGATTTTCCTAATGTTCAATGATTCAAAGCGACTTAGTGGCATGAAGAAATAACTACTGACTCTAAGGATTTTGAGGCATTCCTAAGTGTCCACAAGCCAAATTACACTGGGTTTGTCTTTGATAAGAGGTGAAATGCAAATAAGAAAAACGAACAGCCCCTGAAAGTTCAATTCTAACTACCATAATTGTGTCACCAGGATTTTCTTAATGTCTCACGTGTCCTTTCTTTCCATTCCTCACTCCCAAACATTCTTTTGCCAGAATTGCTCAAGCGGGGCTAAAAAGGACTTTAAAAAATAAAAATTGGGGTCAGCACCTGTGGCTCGAGAAGTAGGGCACCAGCCCCATATGACAGAGGTGGAGGGTTCAATCCCAGCCCTGGCCAAAAAAAAAAAAAAAACCCTGCAAAATAAATAAATGAATAAAAATCTGTTCTTGCATTTCTTCAAGCTAAATGAACGGCTAAAAAGAGGGTTAGCAGTTTGAGAAATGGAGGCAGAGACCTTGCCCAATACATGAAACAGATGCACAGTTGAGAGCTGACTTATGTTTTCATCAGACACTTGTGAACTTCAATTAGAATTGACATGTAACAAAGCTGAGTGCTAAATGAGAAAAAAAACAATAGGATTCATGATTGAACACCCCTTCAAAAATTTATAAAGAACTAAGCAAATTGGCACATAGATGAAGAAGAATTTATATGGAGAGCCGTCCTTTACCTATCCTCAAAGGCAGAAATCTTTCTATCTGCCTGCCCCACCTCATAGATCCTGAAAACTTTGACTTTAACCTATCCAGGGCAGCAGCCAAGAGCAAAAGATGAAAAACAACCACCATGAGAATAACATCTCCTTGAAAGTAGGGACTATTGCTCCATATGTAGTCTTTATGACTTAAAACTGTTAAAGTTTTTTTATTTGGTGACGTTAACATGATTTTTTGATATTCAAGTATCACTTACCCTCCTGTCAGTTCTTGATATGCGTGCCTTATAGCTTATTGTTACTGCTTTCTTTGAACTTCAGTGTAAATAATTTCTGCCACATCTGAAAGGTTGTGCTTAGAGTCAAAAACCTCAGTGATTCGGGCTCCATGCCTGTAGCTCAGTGGCTAGGGCGCCGGCCACATACACCTGGGCTGGTGGTTTAAACCCCAGCCCGGGCCTGCCAAATAACAAGGACAGCTACAACCAAAATATAGCCAGGCGTTGTGGTGGGCGCCTGTAGTCCCAGCCACTTAGGAGGCTGAGGCAAGAGAGTCACTTAAACCCAAGAATTTGAGGTTGCTGTGAGCTGTGACGCCACGGCACTCCACCGAGGGTGACATAGTGAGACTCTGTCTCAAAAAACAAAACAAAACAAAACAAAACTCAATGATTCAAGCTATGCGTATGAATTTTTAAATTAATTGTATTAAATATTCAATCTCTTTAGAGTTCTCTTCCTGTTTAGTTTAAATACTTTTTAGTATGTAACTCAAAGGAAAAATTAGGCGGATTTTTTTTTTTTTATCACAAACGACAGTACCTTGTCACACCTAACAAATTCAACAAAAATTCTCAAGATGAGCCTCAATTTCTTTTTTTTTGAGACAGAGCCTCAAGCTGTCACCCTGGATAGAGTGCTAGGGCATCACAGCTCACAGCAACCTCCAATTCCTGGGCTCAAGCGAGTGTCCTGCCCCTGCTTCCCAAGTAGCTAGGACTACAGGCGCCCGCCACAACGCCCAGCCATTTTTCTTTGGTTGCAGCCGTTTTGTTATTTGGTGGGACCCGGCTGTATTCGAACCTGACAGCTTGGGTATAAGTGGCTGGTGCCTTAGCCCGTTGAGCCACAGGCGCCGAGCCTCAATTTCTTAACATTTAACATGGCCACGTAAGTTAGTGTGGAAATTCCAACAAGGTACAAGTAACAACAACTCTGGGTTTTGAAAAGATTGGGAGCTGGGCGGCGCCTGTGGCTCAAAGGAGTAGAGCGCTGGCCATATGCCGGAGGTGGCGGGTTCAAACCTCAGCCCCACCCAAAAACTGCAAAAAAAAAAAAAAAAAAGGAAAAAGAAAAGATTGGGAGCAGATCTGGCCATTCTGAGATTAGCAATATCTGAAGGAATGATGGTGACATTAGTCACCATGCAGTGGTGATTACCTTGTCTCAATTGCAACCCAGCCCAAAGAGGAGAGAAACACTGATTACTGTAGATCTGGAAACAACTCAAGTTCTCAGCAGCCTTCGTCATGTAAATGTAACAGGGATTTAAAAGCTGATGTTGGGATGAATGCTTCTGGACTGCTGGATGCAGAACTCTTTTTATCTCAAAATAGTACAGACATCATCAAAAGTCCCTGTAGGGCAGACATCCAGGAGCTGCTTTGAACGTTGCTGACTATGCTTTTAAAGAGATGTGCCAGAATGTGATCAAGAATGACTTCTTATAAAAAGTCAGGATAGAAAGGGCAACATGCGGGGCCTCCAGAGTCTGGACACCAGGTCATCATTGAACGTAAAAGCTACTGAGAATCAGCATGTACTTTTTACAAGAAGCAGTCTGCGCAAGTAATGGTGTTCTGGGTGAAAATGTGGGAAGCACACATTTCTAACAAATGGTCAGTAAAGTATTTGGTGGTGTTTAAGTAGGACTGTCCAGTCTAGTACTGAAGAGAACCAGTTCTGGAAAAAGGCAGACCTGGGCTCAAATCCTGTCTTTTCCATGTGTTTTCTATATAATGTAGAATAAATTATTTAGTTTCTAAGCTTCAGAGAGTTGTTGTGACTATGAAATTAAAAATTAATTTTCTAGGGTGGCACCTGTGGCTCATCAAGTAGGGCGCCGGCCCCATGTACCGAAGGTGGCAGGTTCAAACCCAGCCCTGGCCGAACTGCAAAACAGAAAAATAGCCGGGCGTTGTGGCAGATGCCTGTAGTCCCAGCTACTCAGGAGGTTGAGGCAAGAGAATCACCTAAGCCCAGGAGTTGGAGGTTGCTGTGAGCTGTGTGACGCCACGGTACTCTACTGAGGGCGATAAAGTGAGACTCTGTCTCTACAAAAAAAAAAAAAAAAAGAAAAGAAAAGAAAATTAATTTTCTAGATACCTTGATATTGGAAAGGATGGATGTTCCCCAGATAGTATGAGTATTCTGATCCCCTAAAATTGGGAACCTCATTGTTTATTGATGTATTTTTTTTTTAGTTCTACGTGACAATTTCTTTTGCATTTATTACTTTGAGATAGTATTTTAAGGGCTCTAAAAAGGTCATACTTCTGACTTGCCAAACAAAGGATTACTATGACTCCGAAATTGCATTTTTAGGTGTGTATCTGAGATAAATAAAAACATGACCACATAAAAACATATGCACAAATTTCCATAGAAGCATTATTATTATTATTATTTTAAACAGTCTCACTCTGTTGTCCTGGTTAGAGTGCAAGGGTATCATCATAGCTTGCAACAACCTCAAAATCCTGGACTCAAGCAATCCTCCTGCCTCAGCCTCCCAAGTAGCTGGGACTATCAGCTTGCACCACCACACCTGGCTAATATTTTTCTGATTTTAGTAAAGATGGGGTTTTCTCTCTTGCTCAGGCTGGTCTTGAACTCCTGACCTCTAGCAATGCTCCTGCCTTGGCTTCCCAAGGATCACAGGTGTGAGTCATCACACCCAGCCAGGAGAATAGTTCTTAGTAGTCAAAGAATGGAAACAACCGGAATGTGTACCAACTCCTGAGCAGGCAAGCAAAATGTGGTCTAGCCTTGTAGTGAAATACTACTTGGCAATAAAAGGAATAAAAGAGTGGTGCAGGATGGAACCTGGTTGAACCTTGAAAACATTATGCTTAGTAAAAGAAGCTAGACACAAAGACCACATATTTCATGATTCCACATATATGAAATGTCTAGAAAAGGCAGATAAATCTAGATCCAAAGAGTAAGTTAGTGGTTGCCTAAGGTTAGAGGTGGGGTGAGTTGGAGGGAAATGGAGAAAAACTGCTAATGGGCACTGTACTCCAGTTTGCTGTAATGAAAATGTTCTAAAATTGATTGTGATAATAGTTGCACAACTTTATGAATATACAAAAAACCATTGAATTTTTCATTTTAATTGGATGAACTGTATGATGTGCACACTATATTTCAATAAAGCTGTTGCCCTGGCTAGTCTTTTGAGATTATCTCAAATAAATAATAAGAATGCTTGTATGGACATTCAGGCATATGTTTTTGTGTGTATGTATGCTTTATGTTCTTGGATACACACGTAAAAATGGAATTTCTCAGTCAGATAGTGGTTCTTTGTTTTATAAATCAGAAATATGACTTTATTAGCACCCTGAAATATATATGTAACGAAACAATAAACAACAAACCAGGAGGCCCAGCACAGTGGTTACAGCACCAGCCACATACATCAAGGCTGGCGGGTTCGATCGCAGCCTGGGCCAGGTAAACAATGACAACTGCAACAACAACAACAACAACAAAATAGCCAGGTGTCATGGCGGCTGCCTCAGCTAATAGCCAGGTAGACCCAGCTATTTGGGAGTCTGAGGCAAGACAATCACATACGCCCAAGAGTTTGAGGTTGCTGTGAGCTGTGACGCTACAGCACTCTACGCAGGGCGACATAGTGAAACTCTCATCTCCAACAAAACAAAACAAAACAGGAATAAACCTTGGGGTCCCTCCAATCGCCTCTTAGACTGTGAGGCTATGCCTGAGAAGTTCGTTGGTTTCACTCTCTGACATCTTGTAATAAAACAAACACTGCCGAGACAAGCCACAGGCGACTACGACACATTAGCTTGATCTGTAGCTTATCTCCAACTGAAAGGTTTTCAAAGCTAATTTCTAGCTCGGTGCCTATGGCTCAAGCAGCTAAGGCTCCAGCCATATACACCTGAGCTGGTGGGTTCAAATCCAGCCTGGGCCCACCAAACAACAATGACTAGACTTTGTGGCTGGCGCCTATAGTCTCAGCTACCTGGGAGGTGGAGGCAGGAGAATCGTTGGAGCCCAGGAGTTGGTGGTTGCTGTGAGCTGTGATGCCACAGCACTCTACCGGGGCGACAGCTTGAGGCTCCGCCTCAAAAAAAAAAAAAAAAAAAGGCTAATTTCAAATTTCAAAGTAATTTAAAGCTGAGGGGTTTCATAAGCTCTACTTAATCGGCATGTATTCAATGATGCGCAGAATGCAGAGAAGTGAAGAAGAATATCAGGAAGGACATTTAGGAAGGATGAGAGAGGACACGGAGGCCAACCTGGTGTCAGATCTGAACTAAACTGAACATTGAGAAAATAGTAACTAACGCTGTCTGCTGCCTACTTAACATCTTCCCTCAATTTCTCCTCCCTGTTTGATTTTCATCCAGTTTTCCGCCCCTTCCCAGCACTGCCAATTCCCTGGGAGGTCCTGCTTGGCGTAGGGCTTTCGGCACCTGTGTTCCTTCCCCACTCCCATTCCACTGCTACCAACTCAGGGGTGAGCATACGACCTAAGTTGTTCAACCAGAGAGCCTCAGGATTCTTGTTTCGAAGGCTGGGCAGAACGCTGTCTTTTCTTCTGAGCAATTTCCTATGCAGCTGTAGCATAGGACCTGTAACATTGTAAGTGATTCATCTGTGGCCCCCCGATGAAAGAGCCACATCGGGAGGTCCAAGAGGATCAAACATGTGCACTGAAGTCCTGATTGGAAGATGCCTGATCTCAGCACCTTCACCTTTACACTTTTCCAGATTAGTAAGCCAATAAACACTACTTTTGTTTAAATCAGTTTGAGCAGACATCTCTATTATTTATAGCCAAGAAATCCTAACGAGATAAGTGCTGTTTTTAATTCTAATGAATTCATTCTGAATGAGTTAATATCTACAAAGATGCTTAGGACCATGCCTGTCATTTAGCAAGTGCTAATAAGAGTTAGTTACAATTAATATTATCAATACAACTGGTGGTACTACATATTATAAAACAGAGACAATAATGATTACCCAGTCTACTTACCAAGGTAGTGTTAACAAGACCAAGAAAAACCAAAGGAAAAAAAAAACAGAGAAAAGTAAACCATTCCCAAACAAAGGAGAAGTGAAAGATTATTCCCTCCATTACAAAAGTAATACATGGGTGGCGCCTGTGGCTCAGTGAGTAAGGCACCGGCCCCGTATACTGAGGGCGGCAGGTTCAAACCCGGCCCCTGCCAAACTGCAACAACTAAAAAAAATAGTCAGGCATTGTGGTGACCACCTGTACTCCCAGCTACTGGGGAGGCTGAGGCAAGAGAATCACCTAAGGGCAAGAGCTGGAGGTTGCTGTGAGCTGTGTCGCTACCGCACTCTACCGAGGGTGACAAAGTGTTCATTTTAGAATGAACATTTAGAATGTTCATTTTAGAAAATTTGGAAAACATGGATATATATTAAATAGAATAAAACAATCACTTATAATCCCAGAAACAATGAATGTCTTTGTTTATTTTCTTACAGTCTACTTTAAATGCATAATTGAAATGATTCTAAATATGCAACTTACATCATGATTTTTAAAAATTTATTTTATCTCATAAGCATTGTTTCTATAATTTATTCTTATCTTGGATTATTTTCCTAGGATGGAGTCCCAGAAAAGAAATAAGTGAGCCTTTCATGGTTCTTTTTTTGAATATGAAATGAGATACAAAGGAAATCTGAAAATTGGAAGGCACTATACAAATATGAGTCACTATTATAATATTGTCAACTCTCTCCCCAAACTTGCCCCACAACTATGAACAACCAATCACAACGACCTACTGTTCTGTTCTAAGTACTTACCTGCTGCGTGCTGAGCTAAGCACACCAACCCTTTAGCCATCATTCTATTTAGTCTTTAGCAGGATATTGCCAAAGCTGATATTATCCCACAGCTGTCAAAATAAGGGACAAAAGGCCTGTTCCTTAGGAGTCCTCTGTCATCATTCTTGTGCCATGTCATGCTGTTCCATCCTCCCATGCCAACACCCAGGTAGATGCCTCTGCTTGGCTGAACACCTATTAGCCATAGCTGCCTTCTTCGTCCAAGTGACTCCTACCGTTTCAGACTTAAAGCACCTTATCCCTTGGGAAGTTTTCTCTGTTCTCATAACTCATTTTATATCATAAGCAAAGTAAGCAAAGTACAGGACACATTTGCCAGTGCTAAGTAAATATCTGTTAAATTGATTATTATGTAACTTTGGTATAGATTTCTTATCAGGAGATATTGGTTACTTTAGTAATAAGATACATTCTATCCAGAAAAAGGACAAAGGTTCTGAACAGTATATATTTAGCATGTGAAACTTTGTGCTCAGTTTCGGATTCTGCGTTTTTAGAGGCTGAATGGTAAGTCGGAAAGTATACAGAGATAGAAAGATGGTAAGAACGTGTGAAAACATTAGCACAGGTAAAATGGTTAAAGAGGTGAGTCTGTTTATCTTAAAGAAAAGACTTCCAGGGGGAAGAATGGGGCATGAACGTCGTCTTCAAATATATGATGAAGATTAACTTAATAAAAATATAAATTTCTAGCCAATAGTGCCACAAGTGTCTCCATCCTTCCATTATGGGTTATGCAGAAAGGACTTTTGCACAGGGTAGAAAGATGACTCAAATACCTTTAAACTTTTCGATTTGAGGCATCTCAACCCAAATAATTTCACACCAGCTTTTCTGAGAAGCAAGCGCCATGTAGAGATCACCAGGAATAGGAACTTTTAGGGTAGGCTGTTCTAGCACTGAGGAGGGTTTTGTTTGCTTGTTTCGAGACAGAGTCTCACTCTGTTGCCCAGGCTAGAGTGCCCTGGCATGAGCCTAGCTCCCAGCAACCTCAAACTCCTGGGCTCATACCATCCTCCTGCCTCAGTCTCCTGGGTAGCTGGGACTACAGGTGCTAATTTTTTTGTTTTTAGTAGAGACAGGGTCTCATTTTGCTTAGGCTGGTCTTGAACTCCTGAACTCAATGGATCCACCTCTTGCCTCGACCTCCCAGAGTGCCAGGATTATAGGTGTGAGCCACTGCACCTTGCCCCTAGCACTGAGGTTTTTATTATCTTTTTATATTTTCTGTGCTGAAGGCAGAAGAAATCATTCAAAGATGGGCACTGAAAAGAGCCCTAAAAAATGTAGCATTACTATGTGCAGCTGAGAAAATAGCCAGGTAGAGAGGTAGAACAAACCAACCAGAGTATAAAGAATGGGATGGCCTCTTTCAAATAAGACTCAGGAACAACAGTGAGTGAAAGACGCTAAGTAGATAGGGCCACACACCATGACAACTCCTCCCAAAGTGATTTCCAACCAGAGACAGTTTTCTGCAGAGCTAATGAAGATTTAGAAGCTTTATATCTACTCTTGCTGCAGTCTCTCCCAAGATCCTGGTAAGGACCCTAGGAGTCTTACATTGTCTATAAGAGAGCATCCAACTTGTATAATTAGGCCTTACAAACTTCAAGCCTGTAGAGCAGTTTGCCAGCCAAACAAAATTTAATATATGCATAGTGTGCTTAAAAATTTTTCTCAAGCATTGAGTTTCAGACACACCTACATACCCAGATTGTAATCAGTTAAATTAATATTATCTTTGAAAACAAAGAATAGTTACATGCATACTTTAGGGCCAGATTCTTTCCCATGTCTAGACTTTGATTTGGCATTGAATTTGGGGCTCTGTATTGATTTTAAGTACTTGATATTTTTGCCTACTTGACTCATTTGATAAAATCCGACCTTTGTTTTAGTGTAGACCAGTAGTTGGTAGAAGAAATGCATTTAATTATAAATTAAAATATAAATATTTAATTACAAATTAAAACATAAATTAAAATATTTAAATCCTAATTACCTATTCATGTAGTAAAGATGTAAATCATCTAAGGTTAACCCTGTTCTGCTTCAAGCAACTGCATTGCTTTTCCTCTGAGAAGTGATTCTACCAGCCCAGCGTCAGTGGCAGACAGAACTCGGAGCATTCTGAGCAGGAGAGAAAGATGGGACGGCTAGATAGCTTTCTCACTCCTCCAGAGTCTCACATTAATATAGTGACCTCTATTTATTATTAGAAGTGTGATTTTACAGAATATCACAAAGCCACATTGAAATGTAGGCAAAAAGAATGGCCAAGCCACTGATGCATTTTCATGTATCCACTGAGGAATTTATCAGACTAGTATTTTCTGATACATGGTGGACGGGGAGGTAGTATGATGTGGTCAGAAGACTGTAAGTTGACAGGAAAACTATTTTAATTTCCTTCTCTGCTAGCACTGGTTTTGAGATATTAGCGAATTATTTAACCTCTCTGAGCCTTAACGTCCTCATCTGTAAAATGGGAACAATGTACATCTTACAAATCTCAGCTGTCTCTCTTGTATTGTCCTTTTCTCTCCTTCAACCAGGGCCTTCTTTTCAGTGATAGCAACAACAAAACTCTCCACCCATACTCTACAAGAGCCACTCTCCCAGTTCATTGGTTCTTTCAATAGGAAACATCTTGGAAGAGACTGTGGTACTTGTTAGCTGTCCTTTCTGTGAGACATTTTAACCTTTACCTCCTACAAGTAGCTTTTATCCTTACCAAGAAATGACTAAAACCAAGTTCAGGGGTCTCTAAGTTCAGTGTTCCTTTTTTAGTTCTCATCCTATTTAGCCTTTCTAGCTTTGGACTCTATGCTGTGATGGTACAAATTGATCGAATAGAAAAGTAATATATGGCTTGGTGCCTGTGGCTCAACGGGCTGAGGCGCCAGCCACGTACACCTGAGCTGGCGGGTTCAAATCCAGCCCGGGCCCGCCAAACAACAATGACAACTACAACCAAAAAATGGCCCAGGCGTTGTGGCGGGCGCCTGCAGTCCCAGCTACTTGGGAGGCAGAGGCAGGAGACTCGCTTGAGCCCAGGAATTGGAGGTTGCTGTGAGCTGTGATGCCACAGCACTTTATCCAGGGTGACAGCTTGAGGTTTTGTCTCAAAAAAAAGAAAGAAAAGTAAAGTAATATGTGGGTGGCGCCTGTGGCTAAAAGGAGTAGGGTGCCAGCCCCATATGCCGGAAGTGGCGGGTTCAAACCCAGCCCTGGCCAAAAACTGCAAAAAAATTAAAAAATAAAATAAAATAAATAAAAAAGAGGAACTTAAAACAAAAAAGATAGGCGGGCACTCTGTGGGTCTTCGTATCTTTTAGGTAAACACACCAACCATCCTACTTTATCTATGTATGTATTGCAAACCCTGTGTTCCGATTAGGTGAAATATGACTCAGATATGCCCTGGCACGCCTCACGTTCATTCTCATGCTATGCCTTTTCTGGCACTCCTTCCATGCTTCGCATTCTCTCCTGAAACTATTCGCACATTCTGGATACGAGGTTGGACAATTAAGTTTGTGAACTTCCCCCAGGACAAGTGCTACATACCACATTGCTGAATATCCGTGAGGGCCCTTGGCCGTCTGGTGACCCTGGTGATATTCAGCAAGGAGGTATGGAGTGCTTTCTCTAGAATGAGTTCTCCTTCTTAATTGTCAGACCTCGTATGATGACAGCTCTGATTCCATTCCAGAAAAAGTTTCAAAATCGGCTCAGTGCTTGTGGCTCAACGGGCTAAGGCACCAGCCACGTACACCTGAGCTGGCAGGTTCGAATCCAGCTGGGCCCGCCAAACAACAATGAAGGCTGCAACCAAAAAATGGCTGGGCGTTATGGTGGGTGCCTGTAGTCCCAGCTATTTGGGAGGCGGAAGCAAAAGACTCGTTTAAGCCCAGGAATTGGAAGTTGCTGTGGGCTGTTGATGCCGGAATTTCAGGGTCTTGGTCTCAGGCGATTCGAAGAAGGATTCGAAGGACCACAAGAGTAGTGGTGAGTCAGGATTTATTTACAGGAAAGAAGAATAGTGGTAGGTCAGGATTTTATTTATAGGAAAGAATTATAAGTAGAGGAAGAACTAAACCTCCAGGCAAGAGGGCCCAGGAGGGGAGCAAACTCTCTTGCCTCTGGAGGGAAACAGGCAGCTCTTCCTGTTCCCTCTCCGAGGTCTAGCCGAAGTCCAGCCGAGGTCTAGCCGAGGTCTGCTTCTGAGGGAAACAGGCAGCTCTTCCTGTTCCCTCTCCAATGTCTGCTTCTGAGCTCTTCTCACTCCGCCGTCCTACCGAAGTCTTGTCCGAGCTCTCTGCTCTGTGGGTTTATATGGGATTTTTGGGGGGTGGGTCTTCATTAGTTATCCAATGAAGACCCGGGCCCTGGAGACTGACAGGTTATTGACCAGTCAGATGTGCACGAGGAGCAGACAGCAAGGTGCCAGTGTTTTCCGCACAGGTGGTTGGTTCTTTTTCAAGCCGGTTTCTTCATCCGTCACAGCATCAGCA
>CAUYRH010097110.1:0-10326 GCA_963574655.1 Perodicticus potto
TTCGAATACTTTGGAATAGTCACGCTTTTTTGCTCAATATTCTGTGTAACAGAGTATTACATTAATTTTGACATATAAAAAATAGTTTACATCAAGTAAAGTCTCTTTACAGGAAGGAAGGAAGGGAGGAACAGGGAGAGAAGGAAAAAAGGGAAAAAATATGTTTCCGAGAGTACATATTCTTTTTGTTGTTGTTGTTCTTTCTTTTTTTTTTTTTTTTTTTTTTTTTTTAGAATTGAGACTTTCAATCCTGTCCTCCAACTCCTGGAAAGGGAGAGGGACTGAAGTTTAAGTTGATCACCAACGGCGAATGGGTTTAATCAATCATGCCTCTATAATGAAGCCTTCATAAAAACCTGAGAGGACAAGGTTTGGAGAACTTTCAGATAGATGAGCATGTGGAGCTTTCTGCAAGATGTGAACCTGGGGAGGGCATGGAAGCTCCTTACCCCTTCCACTATACCCTACGCACGTCTTCATCTGCATCCATTGTAATATCCTTCATGATAAACTGATTTCCGTGAGCTACTCTAGCAAATCAACTGAACCCAAGGAGTGGGTGATGGGAACCCCAATGTATAGCCAGTCATTCAGAAGCACAGGTGAAACAACCTAGGGCTTGCAATAGGCATTGAAAGTGGGGCTCAGTCTTGTGGAACCTAGTTCTCAATCTGGGTAACCTGATGCTATCTTCAGGTCGGTAACATCAGAATTGATTTGTATTAGAGGACACTCAGCTAGTGTCTGAGGCAGAATTGAGCACTCATTTGTTAGTAGAGAAAAATCCCCACACTCTTGATCATAGAAGTGTTCTGTGTTGGAGTGGCTCCTGTGGCTCAGTGAGTAGGGAGCCGGCCCCATATACCAAGGGTGGCGGGTTCGAACCTGGCCCCAGCCAAAACTGCAACAAAAAAAATAGGCAGGGGTTGTGGCGGGTGCCTGTAGTCCCTGCTACTTGGGAGGCTGAGGCAAGAGAGTCACCTAAGCCCAAGAGCTGGAGGTTGCTGAGAGCTGTGATGACGCCACAGCACTCTACAGAGGGCGACAAAGTGAGACTCTGTCTCTAAAAAAAAAAGAAGTGTTCTGTGTTGATTGGTGTGGAGTGAGAACAGAGGAGAAACAATTTGCACTTTTCTACTCGGAGGCATGTAAGTCCTCCAACTTTGTTCTTCATTTGAAAAATTATTATTGCTATTCTATGCCTTTGCTTCTTGAAAATTTCAAAAATAGCTTATTAATTTTTTCGAACAAGGCTGTTAGGATTTTCACTGGTATTGAATTGAATCTATAGGTCAATTTAGGAAGATTTGCCATCTTAACAACATTGAATCTTCTAATCCAGGGTCAAACAGGCTCTCCATGGCTCTGTTGTAGAGGCACTTCCATTCATTCAAGCTCCACCCTCAGGACCTAATCACCTCCTCAGGGTTTCAACATGCAAAATTTTCTGGGACACAAATATACCAGAACAATTACCAGTTGTTTTAATGCTGTTATAAATGGAACACCTGATGAAAAATTTCACTTGTTCACTGCTAGCATATAGGAACGTAATTAATTTTGTTTATTGTGTTTGTATCTTATAATCTTTGTTATATTCATTTTTTAGTTCTAATGACCCTTTGTAGATTCTTTACAATTTTCTATGTATGCAATTGTTTTACATACACAAATAGAATTTTATTTCTTCCTTTCCAGTCTGTATGTCATTTATTTATTTATTTATTCATTCATTTATTTCCTATTGCATTCATGACGACTATAGTGAAATGCTAAATAACATGGTAAAGATGGACTTCCTTTCCTTGTTTCTGATCTTAGGAGAAAGTGTCTAGTCTTTTAATATTGAGTGTGTTATCTGTAAGTATTCACAGATATTCTTAAACCAGGTATAGGGAAATCACTTTCTTTTGTTTCTATTCTGTTGTAAGTGTCCATCAAGGCTCGGCCCCTGTAGCTCAAGCAGCTAAGGCGCCAGCCACATACACCAGAGCTGGAGTTCGAATCCAGCCCAGGCTGCCAAACAACAATGACAACTACAACTAAAAACTAGTCGGGCTTTGTGGCAGATGCCTGTAGTACCAGCTACTTGGCAGGCTGAGATAAGCCACGGCATTCTACCTGGGGCAACAGCTTGAGGCTCTGTCTCAAAAAAGAAAAGAAAAAAAGTGTCCATCAAAAATAAAATAATAAAATGGTAACCCAATAAAAAGATGAAGATGAATTTTTATGAAATGCTTTTTTATACATTAGCTAAAATAACATTTTGTCTTCTCTTTGCTCCATTAATTTGGTGAAATACACTGATCTCTTTTCTATTATTAAACTATCCTTGTCATACTATATTAACCTTTTTACACATATTTGCTGGATTCAATTTTCCAAATTTCTGTTGGGGAATTTAACACTCTTATGTAGCACGTCAATGAGATTAGTGTCTTTTCTTGTGATGACTTTTGTTTTAGAACCAGGATAATGCTGGCAACATTAAATGAATTGAATATTCCTCCACCCTCTGTTTTCTGAGAGTTTGTTTAGAATTAATTTCTTCCTTAAGCATTTAATGAAAATCACCAGTGAAGACCTCTAAGCTTTGAGTTTTCTCTGTGCAAAGGTCCTTGTTATGAACTTGGCTTCTGTAATTAATATAAAGATATTTAAGTTCTCTATTCCTTTTGTGCCTCTTACGAAATTTTTCTACTTTATCTACATTGTCTGATTTATTAGCCAAGTTACACATAATATTCTCTTACGATATTTGTTCATGTTTGTAGAATCTGAAATACAATCCCTTTTTTTGGTATTGGTCAGTTTTGTCTTGCATCTTTTAGCTGGAATTTTAAGAATTTTATAATTGTTTTAAAAGAACAAGTTTCTTTTTTCCCTCTTATTTGTCCAATTTACATGTTTTATTGACTTTACTCTTTATTATTTCTTTCCTTCTTGGATTTAATTTTGGGTTTTCTTTACTTCCTTGGGTTTAATTTTTTGCTTCTTTTTCTACTTAAATAAGGTTAAAATGTAGATCACTAATTTTAGATCTTTTTCTTAAAGTATTAATAGCTTACAAATTTCCCTAATAACTATTTTAGCTGCATGCACAAATTTTGGCATGTTGTGTTTTTATTGAGTTTAAAATATCTTCTAACATCTCTTGTAATTTTTTCTAAATTCATGAATTATTTAGGAGGATGTTGCTTACTTTCCAAATATTTGGAGTTTTCCTAGATATTCCTATTGACTTCTAATTTAATTCCATCATGGTCAAAAAGCATACTCAGTATAATTGCATTATTTTAGAAATCTGACTGGGACTTGTTTCATGGCTGAATATATTATCCATCTTGGCAAATGTACCACATTGCTTTTGAATGAATACTTTTTTTGTATTTTTTTCAAATGTTCGGTATAGGATCCTACAAATATGAATAGGGTCAAGATGGTTGATAGTTTTGTAAAGATCCATGTATTTCTGATTTTACTTGTCTAGCTATTCTTTCATCAAGAAAAGGGTATTAAAATTTGCAATTATGATTGAGAAATTATAATTTTTGTGTCTAGTATTTTTAAGTTGTGTTATTAGATGCATGAACATTTATAACTATTGTGTTTTTCTAATGAATTAACCAATTTATTGTTATAAAAAGCCCCTCTTTGTCTCTGGTGATATTTTTATCTTGAAATATTTTCTAATTTTATTTTGATATAGCCACACCAGCCTTCTTTTACCTTTCGTTTTCATGTCTCTTTCTCTACACCTACTTTCAACCTATTACTCTATCTATATGTAAAGTGCAAGTGTTAAGATCATTAATGTATTTATTGATATATATTTTTATTGGGTCTGCCCTTTTATTACTCATTTTATGTTTTTGCCTTCTATGCCTTCCATGTTTTCTTCTTCTTTTCCTGTCACCTAAACATAGAATTATATTTTATTTTTCCTATTGGCTTTTTAGCTATACTTCCATGCATTATTTATGTTATTGCTTGCTTTGTGAATTGATCTTTTAATAGTCTACTTGCACTTATGCATTATGACTTCATATGTAATGTAGAAGACTTTCAATTGCACAAGCTCCATATTAACTTCCCCCAGTCCTTTATCCTTTAGTTGTTACATGTATTACAGCTGGGTGTATCATAAACCCCACAAGATAATGATATATTTGGTTTAAATAGTCATATTGACTACAAAGAAATTCAAATGAAAACAAAAATGTTTTCAGGCTCAGCGCCCATAGCACAGTGAATATGGTGCCAGCCACATACACCGAGGTCGGCTAAACAACTGCAACAACAAAAAATAGCCGGGCATTGTAGCAGGCGCCTGTACTCCCAGCTACTTGGGAGGCTGAGGCAAGAGAATCACTTAAGCCCAAGAGTTGGAGGTTGCTGTGAGCTATGACGCCATAGCACTCTACCAAGGGTGACATGAGACTCTGTCTCAAAAAAAAAAAAAAGTTTTCAGTTTACCTAGACCATCATCACTTCTGATGTCTTTCCTCTTATCCGTGGATCTGAGTTTCTACCTTTTATCATTTCCCTTCACCTTCAGGAACGAGTTTTAGCATTCTTCCCTTGTACACCTGCTTGCACCAAATTCTCTTAGTTTTCTTTCATTTGAAAATATTTTCCCTTCTCCTTCATTACTGAAGGAGATAGAATTATGAGTCAACACCCTTCTTTTCTTGTAGCACTTTAAAGATGTTCTTTCCTGCTGACATCCTGATTTCTCATAAGATACCAGCTATTAGTTACATTAATTCTATTTTTGGAGGGAAGGAGGACAGAGACTCACTCAATTGCCGTGGGTAGAGTGCCTTGGTGTCATATCTCACAGAAACCTCAAACTCTCAAATTCTTGGCCGTGGCCTTCTGCCTCAGCCTCCCAAGTAGCTGGGACTACAGGTGCCCACCATGATGCCCAGTCAGTTTTTTCTATTTTTAGTAAAGATGGGGTCTGATTCTTACTCAGGCTGGTCTCCAACTTCTGAGCTCAGGCGATCCTCCCACTTCTGCCTCCCAGAGTGCTGGGATTACAGGTGTGAGACACCACTCCCGGCCTAATCAAATAAATTCTTAATGTGTAACATGTCACTTTTTGCTTGTCACTTTCTAGATTTGCTCTTTATTTTTGGCTTTCAACACTTTGCCTCTGATGATGCCTGTTTCTGCAAGACTGACTTTTGCAAGAAGCCGAATTTTATAGCAAATAACAGCACCACTGCACGGCTGAAGCCTGAGGAAATTCCTCATGGGACTTGTCTTAATTGGACTTTTGACTTTGGGAAAGGGCAAACAAGAATGTGATCTGTGCACCACACCACTAAGATAGGACACAAAGTGACCCCTTGATAGCTTTTATGAATGCAAGGGCATCCAGAAGGGAGCTTGCACTCATAATCAGACACAGTACTCAATATGTGATGCAAGGAAAGGAGAAAACCAAAATGTATATTACAACCCTATGGAGGCCCCCACCACGGTACAACTAAGGCCTGGGTAGAGAGACTGAGAAGAGTCACAGTCCCTAAAATCTGAATACTGGTCCAGACCAGGCAAACAGGAAAGCCGAGCTAGGTGATTCTCAAGTGCGATGCCTACAGAGCTGCTGCAGTGGAAAGAGCTGGAAAGAAGCTATAGAACAGATCAGAAATATGTCTGTGCCTTAGATTTCATAGAAAAGTGAGGTGGAGTCGAATGTGAAGGGTGATAATATGTGATAGAAGGCACCGGACAGTGAAGACAGCAGCAAAAAAAGGAGTAGTACTACACTCAAGAAAGGAGTAGTAGGAAAAGATAGCTCTGTGGGTCAGTGTAACCCTGGAGCTGGACTTACAAATCAATAACCAAGTAAAAGTCATAGGAGACATAGTAAAGAAAAACCCAGACATTGGCCCATGTCGTGGTGCAGACTTGGAGCAAAGCCCTCAAACTTGTAGAGAGACTGGTTTTCAATCCTTAGAAAAATTTAAAACCTTATTAGGAGGAGGACTGGCCATCATCAGAGTTTGCTTAATTATTCCCTGTCTCCTCCCACTAGCAGTCAAGGCCACATGCCGAGTGGTTGAGAGAGTTGTCAATACAAAACAGAAAACAAAACAAAACATCGCAGCACACGTATTCTGTATGAAACACTACTGGCTCCTCCAGAAGCAAGCAGATAGCCAGACCCCAAATTAAAATTGGGGGGAACAAGGGAGGATACCCAGAAAAAAATGAGGTCTAAGAGAACAAAGGTCTTCTAAAGGAGACCTCAAGGACACACCTGCGAGGTCCTCCCCGTGGTGACTCAGCTCTTAGGAATTTATAGAAACTTAACTTCCTGGGACCTGGAAACTAAAGCTTGCTTCCGCCTTTGTAAAAGCCCAAGCTGCTTCTCTAGCTTGATTCAAACTGATGAATGAGAAAGTTACCCGTGGGCCGGAACTTTTTGACTGCAGATAAAAAGGAGAAGACTGAGCCAGTTTGGGAGCGTGGCCATTTTGGATTCACATCTGCCATCGCTCCACCTGCTGAAATAAAGCCCTTCCTCTTAAAAAATAAATAAATAAATAATAGCACCACTGATTCCTTCTGAGGCTAGATCACAAAACATGTAGCACCACATCAGGTTTCAAAGGAGCATTTTGTTAAAACTTTTAAAACTAGATAATTTAAATGCTATTGAAATTATCCAAAGTAAACTTACTTGTATGAAGCAAAATAATATTAGTACCAAAATCTGATTTAAAATATACAAAAACGGCTCGGCACGGTGTCTTACGCCTGTAATCCTAGCACTCTGGGAAGCCGAGGCCGGTGGATTGCTTGAGCTCAGGAGTTTGAGACCACCCTGGGCAAGAGGGAGACCCCATCTCTACTTAAAAAAAAAAAAAGAAGAAAGAAAGAAAGAAAGAAAAAAAGAAAAGAAAAACTCTAGCTGGGCACTGTTGCCAGTGCCTGTAGTCGCAGCTACTAAGGAGGCTGAGGAAAGAGGATTGCTTGAGCCCAAGAGTTGGAGGTTGCTGTGAGCTATGATGCTATGGCATTCTACCCAAAGTGACAGAGTAAGACTGTCTCCAAAAACAAATACTATCTGCCTTGACTCAAACTGCACAATAGCAAAATGGAGGATTTCAAAGGATAGTCACCCGACACCCCTGCTCTAAGGCACATGTATCAAAGGGTAATGAAAAGATGTGCGGAACCCAGTATATAAGATCCTTCCCTCTGCCTCCCAGTTGGCCTGTCTTTTAACTCCTTGCTACTGAAAGTGATGTCTACAGACTTGGCAGCAGCAGCCTCACCAGGAGCTTGTTAAAAATGCAGAGTCTCAGGCCGTACTTGAGTTCTGCATTTTAAACCGTACTCGAGTTCTGCATTTTAAAATGATCCCTGGGTGATTCACAATCACATTCGGGTTTACAAGGCGCTGCTCCGCCCTGAAGGTGTAGGCAGAACATTATCTCTCTCGGGCCTGTGTCCTTCCATTTAGCCGCCCTTCTCTTGTGCTTTAGACACTTCCCAGGTGTGGAGTCTTGATCTGCTCAGTAGATTCACGTAGGATGTATTCCTCTTTCCTGGCCATCCTGTACACTCAGTTGGCACAAAGCCAAAACACGATCCAGTGGTACAAAACAAATATTGATTTTGAAATCCAGGGACTAGTTTAGGAGCACTTCTTAATATAGGAGAGGGAAAGTGAAAACTCCTATACACTTGAACTCCACCCATCTCAAGTCCTCTTCTACAATTCCATCCACCTCCCAGGCCTTGGGCATGAGTCCACGTCACTCCTCATACCATCCTCCCTCCACCCTTGCAATGAGCCATGTCTGTGACATTCTTTATAAAGTTGCTGGTTTCAGCTGTGGTGACCCTGCCCGCCCCCCATCAGTGATAGAGAGGGCACTTCCTGATCTGATTTGCTACTTTACTTTTAAATCAGTGGGAGCTGCAGACAGATGAGGTCCTCTAGCTGGGAGACTTATTAAAGTAACCTATTGTAGAGAGGCAGTTCAGTGTAACGGGTAAGAGCGCAGTGTGGAGCTGGAATCCCTGGGTTCAAATGCTAGCTTTATCTAAAACAGAAGTACCTGCTATCATTATATGGTACAAATCATTTCTGGAAATGTTTCAGAATGCTGCTAGCTTGTGAATTTAAGGAGCAATTTGAAGTGATTATCTTAGAGCTCCAAACGGGCTTACTAGAGGGAAAAGCAAATTTGTGTTAAGAGCTCCAAGATTATTTGCAATAGGTATGAAGAGGAGTCAAGATTTCTTGTTGCTTCTTTTTTAACCTCAATCTGACTTCACGTGTAGGCTTATCACTTGCAGCTCAAATTGCTGAGAAAAAAGTTTCTATTGCTTCAATTCTCCCTATTATTTCACTAGAATATCACAGTATTCTTTTCCTATTGCAAAACTTTGTAGAGTGGGCACCATCGTTAACTTCTTTCTTAAAACTGATGGTGGAATAGAGAAGTTGGCATGAGATGATTTCCATATCATCGTATAGCCACGAGGTATCGCACTAAGGATTCAAAGTAGCTATATACAGACAGGTAGAGAATTTTAGCACTGATTTTCTCTTTTTAAAGTTACGATAATTGTAACAAGGTCTTTTTTCTTCAAGGAGTACTTATTATAGCTCTCAGTAAATTTGGATCTTTAAGAACAATACTCCTGGAGTTACTAGGTATTCTGCGTGGTGAGTTAGCCCTGGGGTGACATCCTGCCCTGGGTATCTATCTGCAAGTGTGACTTGGGGAATCATTGCCAGGCTGGTGAATTTGGTCCAGGTATTATGAAGATAGGAATCCTATCTGACATGTGCCAAAACATATAAAAAAGAGGGAGATAGCATCACACTGGGTGTGATTTGTGGGTGGATTAGAACATTTCTAGATTTTCTATGAAATTTAGGAAGTTCTTTTTATTTCCTCTGAAGGAAAAGCTACTCTAATAAGGAGTCTAATTTGAAGAAACTTAAAGATGATCTACTATAACATTTCATAGAGTGTTGGCATCCTTTCCGTGGCATCCTTGTTAGACATTGTTCTATGATATAGCACAGAAAATATATAGCCATAGGAGCCAAAGAAACCATGGCTTAAATATCTATCCCATCATTTCCTGGCTATTTTACCTAGATCACACTGCTAAATTTTTATGAGCCTCAGTTTCCTTTACTTTTCTTTCTTTCTTCCTTCCTTCCTTCCTTCCTTCCTTCCTTCCTTCCTTCCTTCCTTCCTTCCTTCTTTCTTTCTTTCTTTCTTTCTTTCTTTCTGTTTTTTTTCTGAGACAGAGCCTAGAGGGCGGCGCCTGTAGCTCAAGGAGTTAAGGCGCCAACCCCATATACCGGACATGGCAGGTTCGAACCCCGCCCCAGCCAAAAACTGCAAAAAAACAAAAAAGATTGAGACAGGGCCTCAAGCTATAGCCCTGGGTAGAATGCCACAGCACTGAATAATACACACATTCCTTGTCCAAGGCTGGACAGCACTCTACCCTGTAGAGTGCTACAGCTCACAGCAACCTCAAACTCATGGGCTTAAGCGATTCTCTTGCCTTAGCCTACTGAGTAGCTGGGACTACAGACACCTGCAAAGCCCAGGGTATTTTTTTGTTTGTTTTGTTTTGTTTTGAGACAGAGCCTCAAGCTGTCACCCTGCATAGAGTGCTGTGGCATCACAACTCACAGCAAACTCCAATTCCTGGGCTCAAGCAAGTCTCCTGACTCCGCCTCCCAAGTAGCTGGGACTACAGGCGCCCGCCACAATTCCCAGCCATTTTTTGGTTGCAGCCGTCATTGTTGTTTGGCGGGCCCGGGGCTGGATTTGAACCCGCCAGCTCAGGTATATGTGGCTGGTGCCTTAGCTCATTGAGCCACAGGCGCCAAACCAACCCAGCTATTATTTTATTTTATTTTTTTAATTGTAGTTTTCATTGTTTGGTAGGCCTGGGTCAGATTCAAACCCACTAGCTCTGGCGTATGTGGCTGGCACCTTGCTGCTTGAGCTACAGATGACACCCTCAGTTTCGTTTTCAATAAAATGGTGCATAGAACTTAGCAGGCAGGTTGTTGGTAAGGATTAAATGAGAGACAATATACAGAGAGCACCGGCGCCTGTGGCTCAACAGGCTAAGGCGCCAGCCACGTACACCTGAGCTGGTGGGTTCGAATCCAGCCCAGGCCTGCCAAACAACAATGATGGCTGCAACCAAAAAATGGCTGGGTGTTGTGGTGGGCGCCTGTAGTCCCAGCTACTTGGGAGGCGGAGGCAGGAGACTCGCTTGAGCCCAATAATTGGAGGTTGCTATGAGCTGTGATGCCATAGC
>CAUYRH010097113.1:0-22758 GCA_963574655.1 Perodicticus potto
ACCTTGTGGGCAGGTTCTGAGACGCACGATTTTTACAGGAGGCGGCGGGGAGCAGGTGTGAGGTCTCTGGGGCGGGGAGAGTGGACAGCGTGAGCACTCACTCCTGCAATCGCCACTCTGGAGCCCCTACTCTTATTATTATTATTATTATTATTATTATTATTATTATTATTATTAAATCATAGCTGTGTACTTTTATGCAATTATGGGGTGCAATGTACTGGTTTTATATACATTTGAAATATTTTCATCAAACTAGTTAACATAGCATTCATCGCATCTTCTTACTGTGTTCAGACATTTATATTCTACACTTAGTAGATTTAACAGGTACCCTCGTAAAATGCACCGTAGGATTAAGCCCCTATTCTTAATCGCTGGGTAGACCTTCCTACGGAAAAATACACTTTCTCTATCAAATCTTTGGAACTCTTCCTCTCAATTTCTTCCGGGGAAAGCTGGGGCCCCCCAGGCACCACCACCCCCAGCTTGCCGGGACTGTCGTCTGCAACCCAGCGGAAGCCCTCGCCACTCAGCAATCAGTCACAACCGGAGAACTGTCAATACGCGGGGCGCGGTTTTAATTTTCCTGCCTTTTAAATTTTGTCTAGCCAACTGTAAGGACGTTGAATCCCAAATCCTGCTAATTGCTGTTCCCCTCCCGGAGTGAGCGTCCCTAGGAGCTGGGGCAGCAGGCAGGCTGCGCTGAGCTGGAGGTCTCTCCGCTGCTGCAGGCTCCCCTGGGGTCCCACAGGGAAAACGCGAGAGCCCCCACAGGGTGGGGCAGGGTGGGGCAGAGGGACCCCGGCCCGGAGGAGCAGAGCAGAAGTGGGGCGTCAGGCGCCCCCGCACAGCGCAGGAAGGACGCCAGGCTGCACCTGCCCTGCCTCGCTGCACCCGAGCGTGGCCCCGCTAGGCCGGAGAACCGGGTCCGGCCACACCAGGAAAGTGGGGGAGAGCAGGGACAGGGGACTAATCAGAACCCGTAAGGGGGCTGGAGGGGCTCGCCTTCCCCGGCCGGGAATCCGACCCTACCGAGAGACACCACTGATCAGGAGCCCCAGCAGCGCCAACTTCCAGGACAGAATGTCCTCCACCTGCCCGAGTGACCGTGTCTGGGGACAGCCACCTGCGGGGGTTTGTCACCGTCTTAACTCCTCTCACGACTCTGAGTCTGGAGTGGGTGGACAAGCTCTTCAGCTCCACCGGACCGGGGCTTCCCGTCCCTGATTAGTGCTCCAGGGAGGTGGCCGGGCAGTGGCTTCTGTCCCCTCCAGTGGTACCAGCAGGCACCAGTGGATAAACATTCAGACCGACTTGCACCACACAGGGCCAAAAACAGAGCCAGTCAGGCCAAGACCCATATTCTAAACTAAACTAGGTGAAGATCTGCTTAAAAAAATAAAAATAAACACTCCACACTGAGCCTCAGAGTCAAAGCATTCTATAAAAGATATACTCTTATCTGACAATGTGAACGTTACTTTCTTTGCATTATTATTAATATTGCTTAATATTTCGATGCAGTAATCGTCTGATTTCTTTTCTGAATATATTTATCTTTGTTCATTCTTTACGAGGTTTTTGTTTCTAGTCCTTATCTTAAACAGTGTTATTGTTATTAAATTTTAAGCCTTCTTAATTCTGTGAAGGCAAAAAGTGGAAATTTAATAAACACATGTATATGTAAAAATACAGCCCCAGGGACCCAAGAAACATCCCAAACACCAAACCAAACATGCCACATCCACATCAGCAATCAAATTAATTCCCATCGCATGGAGTTTTCTGTCTGAATTTCAAATATTCATCATATAACGCCTGAAATGAGGATCTGTATATATAAACCAACATTTACATTCTGCTTCAAAAATAATGCCATCAGGTAAACATAATTATGTCCCCATATGTATATAATATCATACCAACATTCAAATCAGCATTTGAAAGGCATTGTTTTATTCCTAAATTTAAATTTTTCTTGGAAGTTAAATAAAGTAAAATGGTTTTAGTTCACAATCTTAATATAAAATTTTTGCCAGCTTCCAGGAAGATTTTTCTAAAGCATCTGTTTTCACATTTTTAATCCTTATGGAATATTTTGACTTTACTTTGAATAAATATGCATTGGAATGTTATTTAACCAACATGTATTGTATTGAAATGTATAATTAAATAATAATTATGAAGCATAGTTATAATTATTTTCATTTTGCAGCAATAAATGTTGACTGTGTCATTTTATGGAAATAATTTCTACTCTTTTTCTTTTTACAAGATGTGAAAAAGGAAATTTTAAAATGTCTTTAGGATAAAGACCTTTAATTATGTGACTAGTTTACATGAAAGTGTGTAGCTAAATATTAAATATTATCCATTTTCATTAACTTGGAAGAAATTGCTGCATTTTACAAAATAAAATAATATTTTATTTTTATATATATGACACTTATGATGGTACATATATACAGGCTGCTCATAGAGTCCATGTGCAATTTTAAATAGCTGACTGTTTAAATTGCACAGGAACTTTATAGACGCCCTGTATATACCATGCTCCATGTTCACGTTGCTTCCTAGCTTTGAATATAAATTTTTCTTTCTTGTCTTAATGCAGGCTTTCATCCTTCTCCCTAACAGTATCAAGAAAAATATTTTAGACGTTTTCAGATTGCATCATTCCAAGTATTAGCATAAGAAACAATACAAAAAATGTAGTATATGATCTTTTCCAGTATTTCGGTATATTTTTGTGTTGCTAAAAACAAACAACACACATATAATTCAGTCGGGCTGGACAGAGGAGTTTCACGCACAGTTCCTTTCTGCAGGGCAACAATGTCACAGAGACAGGAATTCTGTCCTTCCTTCTGCTTACTTTGTAAGGTGTTAGGTTCATTCCAGTGGTGGTTGCCCTGTAGTCTTGGAGCTAGTTGGTGCTGCTTCTGCCTAGAAGGATAGAGGATTTCTTCTGGAAGTTATTTGAGATGACTAAGGAAGTTTGTTTCTCCAAAGGCCCCAAAGGTCTCTCCATAAAATAATTGGAATAGGTCAGGTCCCATGCCAGACCCTGCAAGTGCAAATGCCAGATGGGATATAAAGTCCCAACAATTTGCCCCTCCTAAGGGAAGATCGAGTCGCTGTTAGCAAAAGCAAATTGGCAGAAAGGAGTGGAGGAGTTAGGAAGAGAAGGGACGGAGTGCCGGGGGGCAGACACAGGGACTGCCACGGAGCTGCAATTGTACACAACCTCTAATCCTGGAAGCAACTGAATCCCAGTAACCATGACTTGCTATGGTCTCCTTTCCCCTCCTGAAATTTGGGAAACCACCAGTTTTTATTACAAATGTTTAAAGTGACTGTTTCCCAAACTTACTAGGAATTCCAGAATAAACATCTTTTTGAAATGATTGATTCCCAATTTATGTGAAATGAGTTGGCCTAATGTAGATTAAAAATCCACAGGGCAATACAGAGACTAGAAGTTCACGTTGCTGTATTTTCATTATTACAATCCCTTGAGGGAGTTCTGTTAAAGCTTTGCGTACACAGTCACATCCACCCTTGAAAAATCATTAACAGTCGTTCACATCATTCCCACAGAAGACTGCAAATCCAGGCTCAAGGACATTGAATAATATCCCTGTTATTCCACGGACGTAACGTTTTCCTGATCTCAACCTATGTGCTGCTCACCGTTACCATAATGTGCACCCTTTTTCAAATCTTGAAGATTAAAATGAAAGTCCTAACACAATTTTGGGTTCTTGGCAAAGTCTTTTTAACTAGAACAATAACCCTAGGTCAACCACAAATGCAATTTGCCTCTCCTGGGCTGTTCTGGACTGAGCCCAGACTCAGAGAACAGTGTGGAAACTCCAGGAAGGATTATTCCACTCTCCCTGAGAAGGCCAAGTGAGCAAGCAATTTCCATTTGGGCATTTTCCAGAAAGAAAATGAACAAATCAGGTTTGTTCCCCCTGGAGTCATTAACACAATGTTTTAATACATAAAAGGACAGATCCTCTTAGAGCAAAATTCAAAGTAAGTATCAAGTAATTCCAACAGAAAAATATCTATCTTCTAAATAGAGTTTTCTTCTAATAAATTCTTTAGGGAGAAAAGTAAATTTCACACAGTAACATTGGTTTTTAATTAAAGTACGCCAAAAAAACTTTCCGTAAATATGTCAACAGTTGAAATGTGTTGTTTTATTCTTGAACTTAAATGTATCTTTTAAATTAAATAGAATGTTTTAGTTTAAGAACTTAATAAAAAATGACAATTGTTGGTGTTTCCATGAAGATTCTACTAAACTTTCTGATTTTCATACAGGACCACCCTAATTATTTGAGGAAAAAAAGCACTGACACTTAATCTTCACTTCTGGTTTACATAATAAGAAGTAACAATTCTTTTGCCTCTTATTTTCAGCAAAGATAAAATGCTGTTACATTTTATTATAACAGTTCTATTGAGATAATTCATATTTCATTAAATTCACATTTTGAAAGTATGCCACTCAGCAGTTTTTAGTATTCATGGAGTTGTATAACCGTCACCACAATGTAATTCCAGAGGTTTTAATCATTCAAAAAAAACCCTTGTAAGATGCACCGTGAGTGTGATGCATCTTACAAGGGTACGTGCGAAACTTACCAAACACAGAATATAAAGGTCTTAACACAATAACTAAGGGAATGCCATGAAGGCTATGTTAACCAGTTTGATGAAAATATTTCAAAGGGTATATAAAACCAGCACATTGTACCCCATGATTGTATTAAAGTACACAGCTATGTTTAATTTTTAAAAAAAGTCTATTTAGCTAATGCTGTTTGGGATAACAGAGAAAAATCACATTTTCAGGGATCCAGCTGACCTCTTTACACCTGCAATCAGGTGAGTAGAAAATGCAGAGAGGTTTCCTGCCTAACCCACTCCCCCCAAAAACCCTTGTACTCAATGTTGGCCAGTCCAGCCTCCCATCCCAACATCCCTGCACAGCCATTAATCTGCATTCTGTCACGGTCATTCTGCCTCAAGTGAGGAGATGATATAAGAAGGGGGGCCTTAGCGACTGGCCTCTGTCCCCAAGGGTGATGTGACGGGTCCGTCCTCCTTGAGGCCGGCGTGCGCCCTCCCGCCCACTGCTGCTGTGTAGTGCCCCGTCCTCTGGCTCCCGCCGTTTATTTCTGCATCTGCTGATGGACATTTCTTTGCTCCTTACTTTTGGCTATTTTAAATTATGGTGTTATGAATATTTTTGTGCACATTTTTGTGTGAATAAATGTTTTAATTTCTCTCGGATTTGTCTGCAGTAGTGGAGTTACTGAGTCATATGGTAACTTATTTTGTTTTTACACAATGTTCAGATCTACCCAATTTGAAGGAAGTGTTGCATGTAATCTCTTAAATAACTTTAGAATTTAAACCTGAAAAAGGCTTACAGTGCAGAAACAGAAAAACTGAGAAACCCGCCCAATGTGGTTTTTCTTTCCAAAACAAAGGGGAAAATTATACTGAGATATTAAAATTGTATTTATGATTTTTTACTGTCAAACTTAAATGACTGTTCATATCCTAAAATATTTCATGGTTATTATTGAAAAATATTTCAATCACCTTCAGAGAAATAGTCCCTATTAACTTTTTCTCTTTTCTTCTTCTTTCACAATTTGAAATGTTAACTGAGTGTACTATAGTCACATTTATTGACATTTATGGCTGTTTTTACTTTGCCTCACTCCTCAAAAACTGGATTTTCTTGCTAATACTGTTCCAGAATGACACCCATGTATACACGCCCGTGGGTCTGTGTGTGTGCAGAGACTACTTAAAGATAGTTACTTTATTAGTAACTTATCAGTAATAAGTGGAAACGTATTAGTAATATGTGCACCCTTATCTTTAGGAAGGTCACAATGTAGTTAGGGAAAAAAATAAAAGGAAAAAAATAGGGTAGATCATCCTGATGAGTAAACAGAACTGCCACTTGGTCCTGTAACTTGAGAGGGGAGAAAGAATTTGAAGTTGGGCCATTTACAAAAGACTAACTTTATGACAAGTCACCTTTCCAGAGTTACTAACTCAGACTCTTCCTTTCATTTGTCCCCGTGTTTCCTCGAAGTTTCCAAAGAAATTGTTCTATGATAGGACTTTCAAATAGCATGTGTCACAATATGGCAAGTGGGAAACAGGCCTGGTGAGACGCCAGGCGCGGGGAAACAGCTCTGGTCGAGGAGCCCCAGACCCTCCCAGCAGACTCCTGGTCTCATCGCTTCATCGCCGTTGGCAAGCGCTTACTTTTTCTTTGTGTTCTTATCTACAGAACATTGTTCAGTTTCCTGCCTTCTTCTCAAGAAAGTTTGTATAAATCAAACAAACTCATACTTGTGCAATCGCTTTATAAAACACACGTTTGGCTGCAAACAAACTGCTCCACCTTCAGTGGCCAGACGGTTGCTGGGAGTGTGATGTCAGGGATGGAAAAGTTTGTTTATTTAAGGAGATTGAGTGGAACTATTCCACTATATCTGAACTTGCAGATCTGAAAGGACCAGAGCATGGTCAGAGCCGAGAGATGCTCAGCAGGTGGCTCCTTCCCCCGGCACTCACAGGGAAGTCGTTGCTGCGTTTCGACAAGCACTAATCAAATCACAGATGTTCAGCACAGTGAGAGAACCTACGCTTTAAGTTGACAACTATCTACAGGACCATGTGCAGGCTGGTGCGTGTGACGGGACTCCCACCTTGTCTGTGCAGAGGGGTTGTTTAAAATCCATGAAAAGCTGTGAGCGTGTTGGTGCGGTGGTAGTAACATGAGTTAGAAGTTTCGATTGTGTTAGATAGTAGATGACCAGGGTCCTCGCCTTCCCCAAACTCTAGCCCCGCTCTTGTGGGCCCTCATTGTGACTAGGCCTCAAGCTTGACCTAACAAGACTTGAACACACACTGATATATCTCCCACAGCTCCAGGACACACCCTAGGCCCACCCTACCCCCCTTCAGTGCCTGCCTATGAAAGCCCAAGGCTGCCCAAAGAGTCTGTGGTTTGTACCACCAGCCCCTGGAGGGGCAGAGGGGCCTCTGCGAGGTGTGGGGGAGGCAGCCTAACTCCAGTGAGCGCCAGTTAGCAAACCCAGATGGGCTTCACAGGAACCAAACCCCTTCCCACTTCCTGTAATTTTTTGATTCCCCAATTCCATTGAGCCCCCCACCTTTCCTGGCACCCTCATTATCCCTGTAAATCACCCAGTCACCTCTGCACACATCAGGGTTGAGCTCAGTTCACGCTGAACACTCTTAACTACTACAATGGCATATGACTGATTAAGGTCTGTCCTTGCCACTTTAACTGGGTCCTGCTTTGCTTATCTTTGCAATAAATTTTCTGCAAAGAAAATCAAAGGCAAAGGAAAAGTTTTGGGTTTTTTTTGGCTAGGGCTGGGCCTGAACCCGACACTTCTGGCATTTGGAGCCGGCGCCCTACTCCTTTGAGCCACAGGCGCCACCCGGCAAAGGAAAAGTTTTGACAAAAGGATGTCTTGTCTCTGACCATGCTCTGATCCTTTCAGCTCCGCAAGTTCAGATATAGTGAAATAGTTTCATTCATACAGTGAAATAGTCTCATTCAATCTCCTAAGATAAACAAAGTTTTCCACCCCTCACATGAAGCATACATAACCTCTTGCTCAAATCTAAAGGAGACTAACAAGCATGGAAAGAAATACGATAAATAACTGGCAGGAAACAGTTATTTCTGAGGTGTTTGCAAAGCACAAACATATGCCTCATAAGTTTACATGACATTGAGGGGCACAAAAGAATAAAAGCTTGAATTACGGGAGCCAAGGAGAATATTTGACATTGCTTATGAGAAGCAGCGTAGAGCCCTGCGGGCCGGCTGTTTCTACAACAGTAGAAACTCATAGATTCTTTTTAGAAATATGGTTGATGACACTTGTGCTTAAATTTGAACCATAATAATATCAGTGAGGGAGAAAAGAACACCAGAGAAGTTTTTGCTATGGATATTACAAGCCCAGATATAAGCAATTAATCATTTCAACACGACGACAGGAGGAAAAAACAGAAGCAGATCACTTAACATGAAACATGAAAAGACAGCCTCGTGGTGAGCTTGGCACAGTACTGGTCGTAATGGTCAGCACCAAATGAAAAAAAAAATGTCAGATGAGTGAACAGACTTTCTCTTGGCCTTACCAAGCTACGCTATTATTTCTCTTGGAATAAGGAATGAGTAGAAGTTAATACCAGCTAAGATTATTCTATTCAACAACATTTATTAAACCAGGAACATATCAAAGCCCTAGGGATACAACAGGGAAAAAGTAGGGGGAAATTCATCCTAGGTCTGTGTGTGCATGCTAGTGGGGGAAAGCATACTTTAAGCAAATAAAAGTAAGTAAAATATTTAGTGTAGTTAGTACGTCAGTTAGCAACAAGCACCACACACAGGGGAAAATCAGGTGGAAGGAAGGAGCAGGCAGCACTGATTCGGCTGGAAAGTGAAGCAAGGTCTCAGCAAGAGCATCTGAGAATGCCGGCCTGGCCTTGAAGGTGACATTGGAGGTGGCCAGGAGGAAACAAGGGGAAGAGTCAGGCAGACATCCCAGGAGAGTGTTCCAGCCCAGACCTGGCAGGTGCAAAGGGTCCCACGTGGCTCTATGCAAGGTTCAGAAAGAGGGGGGATGAGTGGTCAGACGCATCACAGGCCACGGAGACAACTGCAGCTTCAGGAGAGGGAGACGGAAAGTCACTGAGAGGCAGCAATCAGGCTTGAATTGGCCTTATTTTAACAAGATCACTTGGTTTTGTGTCAAGAATAGACCAGAGGAGGGAGGGCGATGGCAGAGGCAACGCAGCCTCTGCCTCAGGTTAGAAGGCGGCAGTGACGGTCCAGACAGGAGTCAGCACTGGGTTGGATGAGACTGCGGCAGAGAGAAGAGGCAGATTCTGAAGCACTTTGGGAGAAGAGCTACTATCTTAATGGAGAAGTGTAGAGGGAGGGAGAGGAAAGACTTCTGACTTCAGCGAATGTGAAAATGGGCAGAGTAAAGAAAATTGCAGTTATTGGGTTATAGCTTTCAAATGAAAGTTATAAATTAGTTTCCTAGTAGGGCTGAGTACATTGGAAACTTTTTCCTCCATTCTTGTGATACTTCGCTAAGCAGAATATAAATGTCTGAACACAATAGCTAAGAAAATACCATGAAGGCTATGTTAACCAGTTCAATGAAAATATTTCAAATGGTGTAGAAAACCAGCACATTGTACCCCATGATTGCACTAATGTACACAGCTATGGTTTCATAAAAAAAAAAGAAAAGAAAAAATTGCGAAAAAATAGGTCTGAGTGTAAATGTCAAGAATTAAATTTGGACACATTAACTTTAATATTTTTCAGACATCCAAGGAACTATTTGAGCCACGTGCACAGTGGCCATCGCGTGACAATGTTTTGATCGCTGACGGACGTACAGGGCCACGGTCTTGTCAGACCACGGCACAGCACATTACTCAGGGCTCGTGGTGCACATGTGCAGGGCCAGCTCGGAGTCTAGCATGTGTTAACTACATAACACACGATAATGATACTACGTGACCATAGTACTGGTTTATGTATTTATCATACTGTTTACATAAAAATAAACTATAAAGCAGCCTCAGGCAGGCCCTTCCGGAGGTGTCCTCAGAGACGAAGCTCCGTGAGTGTCGCTGCCCCGGGACCGGCTGTTGGGAGAGATGTGGAAATGGAAGCCCACGATGGTGAGGTGCCTGACTTCATGTAGGTCGAAGCTAACGTGTGTGTCTGTGTCATTTTCAACCGAAAGCTTTAAACGGAGAAAACATTTAACAGTATTATAAAACTTTATATGAAGGATATAAAGAAAAAAATTCTGTACAGTTGTAAAAAGTTTGGGTTTTAAGCTGTTACTTTGTTTCAACTCTACTCTTTAGAAGAATAAAAAAGGTAAAAAATAATTTAAATGTTTATAAAGTAGATTCAGTAAGCTAAGGTTAGTTTATTATTGAAGAAAGGAAATATCTTTTATGAAATCAGTGCAGCTTTAGCGTCCAGTGTGCACAAAGTGCACAGCAGTTCACAGCAGCGCCCTTGGCCTTCACATCACTCACCACCACCCACAGCAACTCTCAGTCCCACAAGCTCCACTCACCGTAAATATTCTATGCAAGTGTAGTGTTTACACAGCGTAACCCTTATCCTTTACACAGTATTTTTACTGTAACTTTGTTATTTTTAGATATGTAAATGTTCACCCTTGTGTTATGGGTTCCTGTATTATTCAGGCCAGTAACACACCACATGGCCGGGGTGTGGGGTTAGCTCCACCATCCAGGTTTGTCTGTGTGCCTGCCCTCAACGCCGTTCACATGACAAAACCCACGGACATTTGTCAGAACACATCCCTGTCGTTAAGCAACACGGGAACGTACATGAATGTGGGCTTCAAGTGGGAAGTCTTAACTGACTATACAAATTTTAGAATAAGCAAAATTTTTAAAACCATGATACTAAATGAAATAATGGATCTCCGAGGATTATGTCCTTGGACACTTTAACATCTCAAGATCAAGGTGCTAAGAATAAAATAATACTGTCACCAAAATGAAAAACAAAGGAGAATCTAAGAAAAAGTCACTAGAAAGACTGAAGGACAGCCAGCATATATGGGTTTTTTTCTGGAAGTCAAGTTATAAGATACTTTATATGTATACATATATTAATAAAGGAAAAACTGTGTTAAAATTGTAATACTTGACATATACCAATAGCATTTGTTATTTTGTATATCTGTTATAATTGTAGAAATCATGCATGAAGTGAGCATTAGAATTTTAATGTAGTATTTTCCTTTCTTAAAATATGTATCCATTTTGTGACACCCTCTGTATTTCTAGAATAAAGCAGTGATCAATCTTGACAAATAGGCTAATCATTAACCGACTCTCACTAAGGTGAATACTAAGAATCGGTTACTGTTTTGTCAGCATAAAGCTCAGTGGTGACCTTGAAGAATTTGAGTGATAGAGTGAGGGAGAAATATGACTTTAAGGGACTCAGAGAAATAGCACAGGGGGAGGAATTGGGGACACGGAGTCGATGAGAGCAGAGAATAGGCGGTAGTTACAGACTGTCCTTTTTCAGCATTTTTTTTTTGATGGAAAAAGCAACAATATGTTTTTAAACTTACGGGAATAATGCATTAAGGCAGAAGGATAAAGGATACCCATGAAAGGGGAGAACTTTTGAAGACCTCTGCCCTTGAATAGACTAAAGGGCAGGGGGAAGAATTCAGAAGCAGATGGTATGGAAACAGACAGACCCGTGACAGCTACAGACATACAGACAATTAGATTAAAATAAGACGTAGCATTCTCACTCCACAGCATGGATTTAGACAGAGAACAGCTCCATAGAGTCACGTAGTTGCCCTGTCAATGCAGATATAACTTAAAATGTACATTTTCAAAGGACAAACTAGGTAAGAGGTGCACAGAAGGCTCCCATTCAAAAGCTAATTGTATCTAGGCCGTCACTCTTTGCACCTACAATGGATAAAATAAGTACATTAAATATAATTGTTCCAGGATGGCCACAATCCAAAAAGTCTGTAATACAGGCTTCTATCTTCAAATTCAGGTTATAAATCAAGAAACTCTCATACGTCCCTGCTCATATGAAGGTCCCAGATATTAAAAATTCAAGGTTGATGAATGATTGTTGCTAGGACAATAAACTTTCTGAGGGTACTAAGTGGTGAAAAGCACTGGCAGCCAATCTAGATAATTGTCAGATAATCTAGAGACTTTTAATAAGCATTTGGAATGACATTTGGTCATTTCTTCTTTTTTTAAATGTCTAGCATTTTAAAAAGAACCTTTAGAAAGTGTATTCTATATTTGAAGCTTGTCCTTATTTCCAAGCTATACAGTGACAAAATAATTCTCTTCAAAATGCAATACGAGGCTCTTAGATAAAATTAGAACTGACGGGAGAGGAGAAGGGAAGGGCCTGGAGAATGAAGGGCTCTTTCCTGAAAGAATGTTTCAACAAACATTGTGGAGAAATGTAAAAACAGTAGCTCCCGCTCTAACTTTTCCACCTTGATACATGTATCCAAGGTTAATGAGCATACCAGGCCTATTTCCAAGATGTTAATACTGTAGGTAATTTGTCAATGGTCTAGTCTTGTCCCTTTGAAAAGTTACCCTGCCCTGGAACAAATAAAGCAGTTGTCATAGCATATTAACTATACCCTTCCATTTTATTTACTATTATGTGTAAACGTGGGGAATGGAAGAATGAGAAAGTTTTTTAAATGACAAAAACAAGGGAAATTGAAAAAACAGAAGTGCTACTTCAAACATTAAAGTGAGTAACATACTTCCTAATTTTCAGTAACTCTTAATTTCCGAAGTCTTCTCCTTTTCCCTTAACATTTAGAGTTGACACATTTCCTTCTAGTTCTTCTCTTTAGCTGTCAGTGTGAAGTTATAGCTCCACGCAAACACAGCCAAATTTCATGTTTGATGGTGTGGACATTCAGGACTGAAAAAATGAAAACCTTAGGGCAGGGGTCCTCAAACTATGGCCCGCAGGCCACATGCGTTGGTGTGAATTGTATTTGTTCCTGCAAAATAAGATATGTGCAGTGTGCATAGGAATTTGCTCATAATTTTTTTTTTAAACTATAGTCCAGCCCTCCAACAGTCTGAGGGACAGTGAATTGGCCCCCTGTTTAAAAAGTTTGAGGACTCCTGGCTTAGGGCATAAAAGTTTCTTGATTAATTTGAATACATGGTATTTTAGTAACAGAGATTTCTGGGGCTGTTCTGGACAGGCAGAGTGTTGCCTGAGCATAATGCCGGGAGCCGGAGCCGCGGGGCCCTGGAGGAGGTGGTCCTTTCAAAGGTGACTTTTCATCTTCCTTTATTGAATGTAGATTCTGATATCTACTCTGTCAATATCCCAAACATTTTTCTGCATTATTTTTATTGTACACTAACCTGGGACTTTGTGTGTGGGAACTCAGATGAATAAATCTGTTTTGTCTGCCAGGTTCTGAAAAATCTCTCAACAGCTAGATGATATTGGGAAAATAATCCAACAACTGCACACACTGACCCCCAGATTCAGCTGGGCTTTCAGCTCTGCCCACCTGTCCTTCTGGGTCAAAAATTCCAGTCCTAAGGGTGGCGCCCATGGCTCAAAGGAGTAGGGCGCCAGCCCCATAGGCCAGAGGCGGCGGGTTCAAACCCAGCCATGGCCAAAAACTGCAAAAAAAAAAAGAAAGAAAAAGAAAAACTCTCCGATTCTCCTCAATAGATAAGAATGGACACCAATTTCTCTACCCGCCTCAAATGTGCCTGCCACCATGTCCAGCAAGTTTTTCTAGTTTTAATAGAGATAGGGTCTCCTTTGGGGTCAGTCTGGTCTGGGACCCCTGAGCTCAAGCAACCCACCCACCTCTACCTCCCAGAGTGCTAGGACTACAGGTGTGAGCCACTGCACTCGGCTTCCTGGGTAAGAATTTAAAGGTCTTCTCAAAAGGAATGCGATGATGGTTCATCTCGTGTTCCCTCCATTAAAGAACCAACATCTCGATCTTCAACACAGACGCCAGAGAAGTCTTACTCTCACCATAAGAGTTAAAGAGTCCTCATGTCTCATTCTCCCTGATCTTCTTAAAGACATAATAATTTAAGATGTGTAGATATATGTAAAAGCATGCACACAACAATTATGTTTTCTTCACAAAGGATGGTTTTCAGAACATGTAAATATTAACTATGTGTAATATGTTTCTGCAGAAGTAATACTCTACTTGTCAACTTTCCAATGTCTATATGTATTTAAGTGCTAGCTAAGAAAATGAGTGAATGCAAAATTATAAATACCTCTTGGTTGAATTTAAGGAAAGCTGATTGTAGTATGGAATACAGAAATACTACAATCAGATTTCCTTAAATTTATTAAGAATACTTTTTTAATCTTTATTAAGAATACATTTTTAATCTTATACCTTGAATTATGTCTTTAATTGAATGTTCGATGCAATACATAAAACCTAATAGTTCTCAAGAGATCCATTACTAAATGAAACCCACTTTTGTCCCTACAGGGACGGTAAAATATTTTAATCAGGAGAAAAGCACTACTTAGAATTCCTCCTTTCTGCTGATAGGAAGCACTATCGTGAAAGGTAATTTCAGTTTATTCCAGCTCTACCATTTATGAGTGCAGATGTCTTGTTAACAAAGTGAATCTCTCTGCATATGCTTAAAACTTTAACCCAAATAATCCAAAAGTTCAAATCAGGGGTTATGCAAATCTATGTAGAAAATCCTACAGAAAAAAATAATAGTTTTCAAATTATATTTGAAATAGAAACTCTCTCCCAAATTAAAAATAAATGCATTAAGCCTAATATACATGATTAAGTTCTACTACGAAAAAATTACAGGAAGGCAGCATGTGTGTCTGACCTGCCGAAATCAAGTGCGGGTCGCCATAGTCCTTGTTCATCTTCAGCCCTCACCTCTTCCACCCACACACCCTCATCTGTTCTACATTTCTGAAAATCCCTTATATTCTTACATTCCCAGTCTGAAAGCTACCACAATAATGTAATTCATAAGTTATCTTTCCATGTGGAAATCTACACTATGTAGCTATGAGTTTTGAGTGGGTCTGAATTCTGTCTCTGCCCTGGAATGCAGGTTGTGGGAGGCGGAGGGAAAAAATAAAAGAATTCTCTTCTAGTAGAGAGACGGAGGGAGGGGGTGAGAGAAAGAAAACAAAAAAAAAAGAAAAGAAAATCGTGACTAATTCTCACATAAATTGAATTCAGTTTTGACCAAAGCACATTACTTAAACACTAATTTTTAATTCAACTTGTTAATATGGTGTTTATGATATTGCATCCTCATTTATAAGTGAAATATGTTTGTAATTTCCCTTTACAACAATATATTTTCTCCAATTTTAATATCAGGTGTATCCAGATTAAGTAAAATGATTTTGAAATATTTCTTCTTTTTCTATTATCTATAAGATTTGGCATGATCTGTTTTTTTAAATTATCTTTTACTTTTATTTATAAATATTAGTGGTCTATTTTTTGAGACTTTGGAAAAAAAAACCCTAAGAAGTTAACTGATGACTCCACACTGAGCCTCAGTTAAAGCATTATATAACAGACATACTCTTATTTGACAATGTGAACGTTACTTTCTTTGCATTATTAATATTGCTTAATATTTCGATGCAGTAATTGTCTGATTTCTTTTCTGAATGTATTTATCTTCAGTCATTCTTTATGAGGTTTTTGTTTCTAGTCCTTATCTTAAACATTGTTATTGTTATTAAATTTTAACCCTTTTTAATTCTGTGAAGGCAAAAAGTGGAAACCTAACAAACATATGTATATGTAAAAATAAAAAAATTGGGTGGCACCTATGGCTCAAAGGAGTAGGGCGCCAGCATTTGCTGGAGATGGCAGGTTCAAACCCCAAAACTGCAAAAAATAAATAAATACATATATAAAAATAATTTTTTTTAGAGACAAGAGTTTGTTACCCTCAGTAGAGTGCCATGGTGTCACAGTTCACAGCAACCTCCAGCTCTTGGACTTAGGCAATTCTCTTGCCTCAGCCTCCTGAGTAGCTGGGACTACAGGCACCTGCCACAACGCCCCACTATTTTTTATTGCAGTTTGGCTGGGGCTGGCACCCTACTCACTGAGCCATAGGCACTGCCTCATAAAAATAATTTTCAGAATGAAAGAAGAAGTGGTTTAATAGGCACTAACCAATTCTTAGTTGTGTTATTAATATTTATATAAACAATATGGATATCTCAATTTTTAAATATAATTAGTAAGAACTTACAAAATTAAATTTAGGCACATACAATAAAATAAGCAAAAAATTAAAAAATTAGATTTTAAAATAATGTACTAAAAATGTTTATTTGTCATTGTTCATAATATAAAAAATTTACAGTTACTGTAGGACAATAGGACAATAAAAGCAAATGAAAAGCTAAAATATTCCCTTTAATAATAGAAAGCAAGTATTTAATTTCAAATAAAAGTTTTGGAAAATCTGAGAAGTCTTCAGAGACAAAGAATACTATGATAGTTCAACGGTTTTCTTAAACTTTTACCAAGACTAAGAAAGGGGAAAAAGTATCCAGAAGAGGGTAAGAATTTATATTTTCAAAATTTTGACGAATGTTGCCAAAATTCTCTTTAAAAGGGTTGTGGTGACTTATATTCTCATTTAAAAAGTATGAAAATATCCATTTCCCAGGTTTGTTCAAAATTTTTATTGTCAGCATTCTGATAAGTAAAAATTCTTATTGTTCCAGTTTGAATTGTTTTAATTATTATTTTTCTCTTTCTTTTACCATTTGTATTGCTTTTGTGACCATTTTTACTAGTGTTTTGAATTTGTAGGATCTTATTACATATTAAGGATAATCTGTTATATATTCTGTAAATATTTTTCCGTATTATTGTTTACATGTTAACTTAGTTTATATATTCTCTTTCTATAAATCTTTAAAAGGTTGCAAAGCCCTATTTGTCCATTTTTTTTACGGCATCTGTGCTACACTCCATCCTTTAAAAGACATTAACATTTCTCCTAGTTTTAATATTAAAAGAATAATAGTATATTTCATATGTAATGAGACCTCAAACATTGTCACATTCAAGTATTAAATACTGAAGCATGGTTACGTCAAAAAAATCATAGGTATTTGGTTTAAAACTTAATTTAAGAAGCACACACAATTTGAGCCATGATATAATAGTTTCTTTCATGATCTCTCAGGTCTTTAAAATTTAGGTTCTGTAGACAGCATGCTATCTTTTAGGATAATAAATATAAATGTTGCAAAATACATTAAATTCATTTACACTAACTGCTCACCTAAGAGAGGGAGTTCCTGACTCTGTGCATGTGGGGGAAGGGGAGGAAGGTCTATCCCATTTTCAGACAATTCTAACTAATATCAATTTCTTCTGCATGGTGAGCTAAATGCTGCCTCCTTGTTCTAGTTTTTGTTGTAGTTCTACATTCCAGAACAACAGAAAATAACTGTATCACCTCTGTAATACTCCATCCTTTTAGATCTGTTAAGTATTTTCCTCAAGTTCAACAGATCTTTCCACACTGTATTTTTCTCTTTTTTTTTTTTTTGAGAAAGAGTCTCAGTGTTGCCCTGGTACCTATGAGGCCATGGCATCATAGCTCAACAGCAACCTCAAACTCTTGGGCTCAAGCAACCTCTTGCTTCAACCCCCCAAGCAGCTACATGTGCCTGCCACAATGCCCAGTTAGTTGGGAGTTTACTTGTGTTTTTGTTTTTTTTCTTATTTTTAGTAGAGACAGGGTCTAGTTCTTGCTCAGGCTAGTCTCGAATGCCTGAGCTCAAGCTCATTCATCTCCAGCCACCAAGAGTGCTGGGATTACAGGTGTGAGCCACTGCAACTGGCCTGTATTTTTTAACATAAATATTTGTTCACACAGTAAATTGATCTATAAGCTCCATGAAAGACAGTACAAATATATTTTAAACTTTAACCCCAGAGCCACTTACACTGAAAGCAAATTACTACACTATTGGCTGAATGTAAAGAAAAGATAAATGTATAAATAATGTTGCCTAATTTCCTATTTGTAGGCAATTTTGTCAATATTTTTCTTAAAATCGAAGAGGTCAAATTATACATGTATGACCTCTCATTTTATTCTAATTATAATATTCTGATATTTTTACATATGGTTCTTTATGCTTTTATATATGGTTCTTTACATTTCTGGTAAATGATATTGAACAATTTGATTATTTATAATACATCTACAGAAAACCACGTAGGTGCAAAATCATCTGTAAAATATTTCATGTGCATTACACAATGAACACATTCTGGATCTTGAGTAATATATTCAAAGTCATTTTCACATGTTTGTTATCCTGAAGGAACAGGGCTTATGACTATATAGCTCCAATTATAATCAAAGTAATTTTAAAAATTATTTACTAGTTAGAGATTTTTGGAATGATAACAGGTAAGGAATTAAGTACAGACAAGGTCAGGTCGGATTCCTTGGGGTGCTGAGGCAGAAAAAAAAATTCCAAATTATAGATCTTCAATGGTAAATCTCCTATTCTTCAAAATAAATTTTTTCTAAAAACTGTACTTGATATTTAAAAATACATGAACCTTTACCAACAACTTAGGACCAAAAATACTTACTTCATTGTGGCACTTAGAAGAAAGTTTAGCTGTGGCATTAACATGTTGTCTGGGGCTGACAGATAACGATCAAACTGAACCTAAATGAAACAGAAATGCAAAACATAAATTACAAATCTTTGCTAACAAACATCTCACATATAACTATCTCTTTTAGGGATAAAATCCTAAGAAAAAATCTTTTATTTCAAATAACTAGATCGTTGTATTCAAATGATTATTTCTTAAACATTCTAACTAAAACTCTAAAATTACCAACTTTTTAATACAGTTAGCATTTGCAATACTTACTTTTAAAATCCTGAATCCACACCATTTGTTTCAGTCTCACTCACCAAGCTTTTAAGTAATAATATTACCAAAAAGTAAAGTCAGTAACTCCAGTAGATCACTGGAGTTAATTGGAGGGGTAAACTGAATTAACTTTTAAGAAGCTAAATCTGGTTATTCCAAAAAGAAAAGAAGATTGCAAGAGTAGAAGCAAGGACAGTAATTAGGCAGCTACTGCAGCATTTTTAGACTACAATGCAGGCAAAGTGACAGAGTGGAGATATTTGAGGAAGTCAATGCAAAACCATCACGGCTTGGTTACTGATAAGACAAAGGGGCTGACTCCCAGACTGGATTTACATAAACTAATTAACAGTATCATCATAATATGTAACTGCATTCTTCTTTTTAACCACTTATGGCATAACTGTATTCTTGATCCATTTATTTAGCTGGGTAATAGCTGCATACTTTATTAGACTATATCTATTTTCATCCCAATTTTAGCACGATGCTTAGAAAATAGCAGAAACTTGGATAACAACTGTTGAAATCATGAAGAAATAAATGTTCTCGTTGCTTTCTGAGTAAAGAATACCTAGAAGAGGATGTGGTTAGGACAGATCAGCCAAGTCGGTTCTGAATATGCCAAAGGGCCTTAGAGGCCTCCAAGTGGAGGTGACAGAAGTTGTATGTCAAACCATGGACCACATACAAAACTCATTTTATTTTTAGAGACTTAGAGATTTTATTTCTTTAGAGACATAACATATCAATTTAATTGTTTTAAAAATTAAAACCAGCGACAGTAAAAATTTTTGATGGGTTTAAAAATATTTTGTGAGTTATGACTGATATGTATTATAACAGAAGGATAAACAGGTGAAAGATTAACACATTTATTGAGTACTAACTAATATCACTGATTTGTTTGTGAACATAATTCTTCATTTTGGGGAGGTGGGTAAAAACCTTGAAGGGGAATTACTATATAGTATGGTAAATACATGCATACACACACATACATATATCTTTCTCAGAAACTTATTTCTTTTTAAAATGAATCTATAACTTATTCATTTAATTTATTTTCATTACTTTTTAATATCTAATTTTCTTTGCATTTCTTCAGATTTTACTGTCACAGTTTTTGTTTGATACATACAAGTGATGACTCTTACTTCTATGTAATGTCTTTTATCATGGCATGATGCTCCTTATTCATCCTATTTAATGCTTTTAAACTCTACCTTTTCTAATATTAATACTGTCAGTTGTGCCTCCTTCTTTGTACTTGTTAGCAATCTTGTGGGCCTACTCCTTTATTTTCAGTTAAACGTGGTTCTGGAAGAGGAGAGGAAAGCCCTGGCATCAAGAAAACCATCCTACAGAACTATTTATAAAAATCAAACCATTGTGGTAGTGAGTGCATGTGAGTAAACAAACTCACAGTAGTTAATATGCTTAGTATGGTAGTTCAGCGCATAGGTTCTGAGAACCGACTACCTGAGTTAAATGGAGTTGCCATAAGGATTAAAGAGTTAATATGTGACAAACACATGTCACGCTCAATGTTAATGGCTGCTATTTGTTACTACGACTGGTATTACTATTATAAAGCTTCCCAAGGGTCACTCCTATGAGGGACAGAGTTACATGACTTAAATATCATACAATAAATGAGCATATATATATATGCACAGAATACACTTAAAACATAAGACCATGCTCCAAAAGTGGTACTCATGCAGAACAGAAAGTACAAGCTTTTGCTTATAAAGAAGGTAACAAGGCAGAACTTCAGTGAGTCTCACACTCAGGAGTAATATACTATTGTAGGACTGGAATCCAATTTCAGCTATCAACTCAGAAAGAAGTACTGTGAACCAAAGACCATGATAGTAGCAAGTCTATAATATATACATAGCCTAATCTCTTCATGTCTGCCATTCCTATTTCTCTAGTAAGTTGTAAACAAACTCTGAAAATGAATAAGTCCTATATAATAATGAAGAGAATACCCAGGTATGGTGGAATACTGCTGCAAATGTAAGTCCTGGTCAGAAATTGCTCTATTAAAGAAACACATGCTCAATCACTATCGGACCCAATGTGGCTACAGCATATCAAGAGATAGAAATTATCACCCGGGACAAAATTTCCACACAGCAAGAAATGAAGACCAGCGTTCCACACAGAAATCTAAATCAAAACCAGAGATGTTGGCATAGATGTGGAGAAAAGGGAACACTTCTACATTGCTGGTGGGAATGCAAACGAATACGTTCCTTTTGGAAAGACGTTTGGAGAATACTCAGAGATCTAAAAATAGACCTGCCATTTGATCCTATAATTCCTTTACTTGGTATATACCCAGAAAACCGAAAATCACATTACAACAAAGATATATGTACCAGATTGTTTATTGCAGCCCAATTCATAATTGCTAAGTCATGGAAGAAGCCTAAGTGCCCATCAATCCACGAATGGATTAATAAATTGTGGTACATGTATACCATGGAATATTATGTAGCCTTAAAAAAAGATGGTGACTTTACCTCTTTCATATTTACATGGATAGAGCTGGAACACATTCTTCTTAGCAAACTATCTCAAGAATGGAAGAAAAAGTATCCAGTGTACTCAGCTCTACTATGAAGCTAACTTATAGCTTTCATATGAAGACTAAAACCCAATTATAGCACAAGAAGACAGGGCACGGGGTAAGGGAGGGGAGGGGAGGGGAAGGGTGGGTCGAGAGAGGGTAAATGGTGGGATCACCCTTATGGTGCATCTTAGAAGGGACAGGTGAAACCTACTAAATGCAGAACACAAATGTTTTCATACAATAAATAAGAAAATCCCATGAAGGTTATATCGAACAGTTGGATGAAAATATTTCAGATTGTATATGAAGCCCACACACTGTACCCCATGATTTCACTAATGTACACAGCTATGATTTAATAAAAAATAAAAATTAAAAAAAGAATCTCTTCTAGGAATATAAAAAAAAAGAAAGAAAGAAGTCTAAATCAAAATGCTTTATTATGTACTTACCTTGCAGCCTTCAGTGCCACAGAATCTAGGTTGGGCATATTAGCTAAAGCACCCTGTTTATAAAAAAAAAAAAAAGTGTAAAAGAGGAGACAGATATTTCATTTCTCTTATGGAATATGGTCCATTAGTGAACTGCCCAAATATAGAAAATCATTTAGCTTATTTCCAAATAACTCCAGTGTCAACTCTTCAATCTCAGTAAGATTAGGAAAATTATGATTTATTGGAAGGATTAAGAAGCACATATGCTTATTAGCCATGGAAATATCAGATACTTCAGATCTATTAAAATTCAAGAAAAAGAGGGCAATGCACTACTTAGAAGATACAGAGACGGCCTACAGACACATGAAAAAATGTTCATCATCCTTAATCATTAGAGAAATGCAAATCAAAACTACTTTAAGATATCATCTAACTCTAGTAAGATTAGCCCATATCACAAAATCCCCAAACCAGAGATATTGGCGTGGATGTGGAGAAAAGGGAACACTTCTACATTGCTAGTGGGAATGCAAACTAATACGTTCCTTTTGTTTTTTTAATTTTTATTAAATCATAATTGTGTACATTAGTGCAATCATGGGGCACAATGTGCTGACTTCATATACAATCTGAAATATTTTCATCAAACTGTTTAACATAGCCTTCATGGCATTTTCTTAATCACTATATGTAGACACTGGTATTCTACATTTAGTAAGTTTCACCTGTACCTTCTTTTCTTTTTTTTTTTTTAATTAAATCATAGCTGCATACATTAGTGCAATCATGGGGCACAATGTGCTGACTTCGTATACAATCTGAAATATTTTCATTGAACTGTTTAACATAGCCTTCATGGCATTTTCATAATCACTATATGTAGACACTGGTATTCTACATTTAGTAAGTTACACCTGTACCCTTCTAAGATGCACCATAGGTGTGATCCCACCAATCACCCTCCCTCCACCCATCCTCCCCACTCCGCTCCCCTCCCTTGCCCTTTTCCCCATATTCTTGTGCTATAATTGGGTTTTAGCCTTCATATGAAAGCCATAAATTAGCATCATATTAGGGCTGAGTACATTGGATACTTTTTCTTCCATTCTTGAGATACTTTGCTAAG
>CAUYRH010097114.1:0-12601 GCA_963574655.1 Perodicticus potto
ATTGAGAGTTGTGCTTTTGGTGCAGGTGGCCAATGCCGCATGCTCTGTGCTACAGGTGCCAAGTTCCAAATTTAGAGTTTTGACTTTGGAAGTTTTGTCAAATATCAAAGGCTTAAAACATTTTAAGATGACAAGTTAGAATTTTTTAAAGGAAATACATAGTTAACTGGATTACATGTAAACTTCTTCATAAGTTTTACTTAACCTGCACAGATTTGCCACAAATATTTTAGACTTTTTTAACTTTTGTTTTGCCTTTCAGTAAAGTTTCTTTAAAAGTCTGTGAGGTTAATTTTAAGATTTTATAAGAACAGTGGGGGAGGGTAATTAAACTTTTATTTTCTAGAGGCAAGGAAGTTGTGGAATATACAGGGGGTTGTATTTTACCTTCAGAGCCTGCTCTTCCCCTGCATGTTCATTCCTCTATTGGTGGGCTGCTGTCACAGAGGACCACCGTGGGACTTTCCTCCCACCTTACCAGGGCTTTCCTCTCTGTGTAATTAGTACGGGAGGGCTCTTAGGGAATGGATTAGGGAACCAGAATGTTAACAATATAGAGGAAGAAACCTCTAATTGCTGACAAGAACTAGAACTCAGGTGTTTCAAGGCATAGAATGCTGAGTTTTAGGGAATTTTTAAACTCTTTTACACTTGCCCCCTTTTTTTTCCTTTTCAATTCAATATAAGACTGTTTCGGGCTGAGATCAATTTTTAACAAACACTGAACAAATGACATAAAATGACATGGTAGACAGAGGCACAACATGAACAATGTTTAAAAGTTTACATTTACCCTTACACTTTCATATTCTCAAAACCAGAACTAGGACACTTTTTTTCATATAGATTTTAACAGGCATTTGGATGATTTAATACCCTGGGGTTGATTGAACGTCCGCTTTCATTTTAATGGTATTTCTGGTGATGGGTGTGAACACACATTTCTGGGAGCCCCCAACTGGCCAGTAGGGCCAAGGATCCCCAGGCCTTTGAAAGTTTCTGACAGGTCAATAGCCCAGCAACCAGAGGTTCTTGTCTAAAGTTCTTGTCTTTGGCCTTCCCCCAGAGGCTCCACACAAATTATAACAATTGAATTTAACAGATAGTTATATATTTTTCTAATAATTTATAACAAATCTGCAGACACTAGCCGAAATTAGATGTTAAAGTAGCTTACCTCTGGAGGCAGACTTACAGGTAAATTTAGGAGTGATCATCAGCTAGTCTCCTGAGAGCTCCAGGTTTTCTGGGGACCCTGGGATGTTTCCAGGGAGTGCCTCTCCTCAGAGGGGCCACAACCTGCCCCCATCCTGGAGGCCGCCTGAGGATCGGCAGAATGTGTGCCAACCAAAGTAATGCCAAGCAGCTGCTATTTTAAAAGGTAAAGAGGACTGTTTTTTTTTCCTTTAGTTCTAAATGAGTAATTGTTCTTGGGTCTTTTGCTGGATGCCAGCACCTTGTCTTAAGACTATTTGTAACATAGCAACCACAGTTTTTTAACAGTAGTAACTCTTTAATTGCCAGAAGGAGAGGGTGACATTTAAACTTGGAATTGACCAATCTTTGAAAGGAATTTTGACAAACTGTTGGAAACAGCCAACACAAATTTGACAAACAACTCATACACACCAGTTAAACAGACCAAAGACCCACTCTCTGTGAGTCCTGAAAGGAAAAACTTAAGACAGACCGAGACTACCAGACAAAACCAGGCTAAAAACAGACCAGAGACTCACTTCCCCATGAGTCTAAAGAGGAAAAACCTGACAAACCGGAGAAAGGACAAGTAAAAGCAGACAGTTCAGACAAAGGGACAGAGAAACGTCCAAAGAAGAGGAATCAACAGACTCGCTCCCTGTGAGTCCAGACAGACCAGGCACAAGGAAGACTGACAGGTTTCACACAATCTTACTGGCATGGGAAATTCATCCACTATGAGGCCCATGAATAGAAACCAACAGACTTATACTCCAAAGAGGAAAAACTAACAGACCCACACTCTGTGAGTCTAGCATTAGACAAACCTGAGGCACAAGACAAACCTGAGACACCAAACAGTCCTAGGATGGGGAGATGTCTCCCTCCCCAACCTGGGAACTGGCCATATAGCTGCATCCAGCTGGTCCGGTTTCCCCAACCCCCAAAATCTCCTGAGACCTGACAAACTTACCCAGGGTGTTGTTGCTTTTATCACCAATTTTAAAAGTTTTGGAAACCTATGCTCTGACTCCACACATCCGTGGACTCTGGGGCAGAGGAACGTCTTCTCCAAGGCCTTCCCCTGGAGCCGTCAGGCTGTGGTGGGCTTAGGCAGGGTGGTCCCGGGTGGCTATCTTGCTGGAGTGGCAAAATCTTGCTGGGGCCTCCAGAAATGTAACTATAGCCACCTGTAAGAAAAATACAGACCCCCACTTTGGTTACAAATCAGAGGTGAATTTATTTACTCCTGCATGGGGGGGCCACTGCTAAAAAGGCAAACTGCCCTGGACAGAGAAGCAGGTAGCCTTTTATACCCTTTTTATTGCCATGCAGGCAAGCAAAAACAAAAGCAAGACATGGCTGTTACCTGGGGTGGGGGGCCGGGTTACAGTCAGGCGGCTACAGCATGGCGACTGCGTGGCGTACATCCTAACGGTTGGCACATAAACAGCTTTGGAAATACAGTAGCCTGGGAACTTCATACAGGTAATGTTTTCACCATTGTTTGCCCATTGCTAGGGGGGTTGAGGTAAGTTTCTCATCATTGTGTTTAGCCATTGCTACCATTGCTAGGGAGTTGGGGGACTCAGAGAACTTCCCTGTTCTGTTCTGAAACTTGCCTTTGAAATTAACCAGGGGGAGCATGCAGGGGACTAAAGCTAAAACAAGCTGAGAAAAACCTGGGTTCTTTGGGGAGGGGGGCTGCTGTCTACCACAGTATTTTATTTCTCCATTACAAATGAGACTCAGTTTAGCTGGATACAGGATCCTGGTTTGAAAGTTGTTTTGTTTTAGATGTTTGAAGGTCGATAACCATTCGCTTCTGGCTTGGAAAGTTTCAGCAGAGAGATCTGCAGTCATTCTAATATTGTTCCCCTTTTAGGTTATGGTTTTCTTATGTCGGGCTGCTTACAGAATTTTTTCCTTCATATTAACTTTGGCAAAGTTAATTATAATGTGTGTGAGATGCTTTATTTGGATTGAGTTGTTTTGGGGTTCTGAATCTGCTATCTGAATTTCGGTGTCTCTTGCCATGTTTGGGAACTTTCTCCTAGATTATCTCTTGGAGTAGTGCATCTGAGCCTTTCAGAACAACCTTCTCACCTTCAGGAATTCCTATAAGGCGAATGTTTGCTTTTTTGGAGTTATCCCACATCTCTCTAACAGAATGATCCATTTTTGCTCTCCTCTTCCTCTTTGAGCATTTGGGCACGTTCCAAAGCTTTGTCTTCAATATCATAAATCCTTTTTTCTACCTGCTCCATTCTGTTACTGATGGATTCTACTGTATTTCTCATATCTTGAAGAGCTGTAAATTCTTTTCTTAATGTGTCAAATTCTTTGGTGATTTTGTCCTTGAATTCATTGAATTCTTGAGAGAACTATTTAATTATTCCTAGAATTTCTAATTCCAACTTTACTTCCATTCTGTTAATCTTATTTGCCATCCAAATTCTCAACTCGATTTTTGACATCTCAGCCATTTGTTCATGAATACATCTCAGCCATTTGTTCATGAATGGGATCTTCTGGTGTGTCTGCTTTGTCGTTCCTTGGGGAAGTTGATCTACTCTGATTATTAACGTTGCCAGAATTTTTCCACTGGTTCTGGCCCATGTTTATTTTTCACCATTTTGCTAGCTGAGCAGGTAAGGCAAAATTGGATGGGGGCTCCTAGAGTAGTGATTAACCAGCCCTTTGCCACAGAGCTCAGACTTGTGACTGCAGCTTTTCCCCTAAAGCTTTGCAAAGGAAATGTACAGTACTACAGCCTGAGACACTGGGGACCTGCTTAGTGTGGTGGGGCTAAGTGGCTCTGTCTTCTATTCAGCTTGTCTCCTCTGTCCAATCCTAGTGAATCAGTGACTCTGGGTTGAAGTCTCAGTTGTGGAGAAATACAAGCAACTAATACACCCCCTCCCCTCCACAGGCAACAACTGGAAGAGAAAAATCAAACCTTCCCACTACAACACAACCAGGGTACCACCTTGGATGGTCCACAGGTGTTTGGCCCACAGCAAGGTTCCAAACCAATTTTCCCAGTCAGCACCAACTCACAAGTGGGAGAGTTCAAAAGGTCTCTAGCAACTCGATAGCAGGGGTCTGCGGGCAGCTCAAGTGTGGCTCGCTCCTGTGCTCTGTGGAGTCAGAAAGGCCTGTCCAGCAAATGAGTTAGTCCAGGGAGGTCGATGGCTCCTTCCCCACCTTGCCCCTCTATCACACCCAGTCACTGGTAACCCTGCAGGGCTGTGGCCCAGTTCCCTCCAATGAGCAAATAGGCCAGAGGTTTGCATCTGCTAGAGACACAGGGAGATCAGTGTCTCCTCGGCCAAGCTGTTGCACTCTGCCTCCAGCTGGTAGTTGGGGCTGAAGCCTGACTACCTCAGGTGATCAATGGAAGCTGGAGAGTGTCACTCAGTTTCAGCCCCACCCCATACTGATGCTGCTGCCACTTATATTCTCGTGGAATTTGTGTTTCTGTTTCAGCCTTATTCCACTGTGGGCCTGGTGCATTTTGAGTTTACGGAAGCTACAACTCAGCCCTGCCTTGTGCCACTGTTACTGTGCCAATTCTTGCAGAGATAGTGTCTCTGTGTCCACTGGACTTTGTGTTGGGGCAGGTGGGATTAGGGCTCACAAAGGGCTGTCAGTTCCTGCCCCACCCTGGGCTGATGCCACTGCTGCTCTTGTCCCAGCTATGCTCCACTGGGGCCCAGGTGCCTCTTGGTATCACAAAAGCAGCAATTTGGACTCAGCCCTGCCCTGAGACTGCTGCCTCTTTACACCTGCATATTCTAGTCTCAGTCCCTGCTGCGCCCCACCTGAACAGTTGCCACCTCAGGCATACCCTTTTCTCACGGGGCCTGCGTTTCTGTCCCAGATATGCTCCACCCATGGCTGCCCCTGGTGTAGAGGCCCGACTCTCTGGTTGCTAAGAGAGACAGGAAGTGTTTTTCCAAAATATCACCAGCTGATTGTTCCTGCTGTTGCTGCGCTCTGCTGCAGGGCTTCATTTCTCCCTGTCCCGTTTGGCTCCCTTGCTCCACAGTCCCCACTCGATACCTGTGACACTGATTCAGCACAGACTTGTAGCAGCCCATGCCTTGCCCATCCCTCTCAGGAAATTGCCCAAGAATCTGGACTTTGTTGGGGATAGGCTTCCAGACCCCAGGGTGGGAGTGGAGGGGAGTGCCAGGAGTTCAGAACTGCAGGTAGAGTATATGTTCATTTTTATGCCTGGTGGGAGGATGCCAAAGCACACAAGTGAATCCTCTCCTTTAGCAGCTCTGTCCCATGGGATAAAATTAGAAGTGATCTGAACTCTGCTCACTTGTTTGTAGAAAGTACACTTCAAGTTGAGCCATTCTCATGGGGGAGGGGACTCCTATCCACTTGGCGGTGGGTTTTGTACCTATTGTTTATTTCGTTGGGGTCACAGCTTGCCTCAGCAGGGGTGATGTGTGCTCTTCAGTCTTCTCTCTTGGCTTAGCTCCAAGCCATCAGCTTACTTGATAAGCTTTTCTGTCCTTTAACTCTTTCTGGATGGGAGCCTCTATGGAAAGCTGGCTCCAGTCGGCCATCTTGCCTCAGGTGTTGTGTTGTCTGTTCAGTGTAGACTTAAAAATCAACCATTAATCATTAAGTCTTTTGCCTCTTAAAAGGTTTATTACATGAGTTGATTTTGATTTTTTCATTGTGGTGTGGAGTTTTTCTGTTGTGCAAGATGGGGTAACAGGGCATGGGGACTGGTAAGCATTTTACTGTTTACTATATGTCTTTTTATTAAAAGTATCCCCCAAAATGTGATTAGAAGTTTAGCAAGCCTGGAGATTTAATTATGTGCTTCATATAATCTAACTACTTACTGCATTTGTTCTGCCTGTTTATTCCTATAGAGGAAAATGAAAATCTCCTGTCAGTTCCAAGTCTTGGATAACACCCAGCCAATGGAATTTATCTAAAAATTATTGTGATTTGATAAGACATCCATTGCATGTGGCTGTTTGGTCTAGTGTAAAGCACTAAAGTGGTTCTTAATGAAACTGTTAGTTTCTGAGACATTTGGATGGAAATAAAATGTATGAATGTTAATTCATGTATGTAAATTGGAAATACTTTTCCAAATTCTGTTGGCTTTTATTAGACTTTTTTGGGGATTTACTTAGGCTATAGAATGGCCAAATAATAATGAAAATAATAATACTATTAATAATAGTTAACTTTATTGGGCACTTCATGAGTACCAAGCACTATCCTATTTTTAAAGAATTTTTTATAACAGCTTTATTGAGATATACTTTACCATGAAATTAACCTTTTAAAATGTATATTTCGGTGGTTTTTAGTATATTCACAAAGTTGTGCAATTGTCACCACTATCTAATTCTTGAACATTTTCATTACTGCACAAAGAAATGCAGTATTCATTGGCATTCACTCCTATTACCCTTTCACCCCAGCCCTTGGCAACCACTGATCTGCTTTCTGTCTCTGTTGGTTTTGCCAGGCACAGTTCAGTGCCTTCCATGCATCTTCTCTAGTCCTCTACAGACAGTACTATAGTTCACACTTCAAAAATAGAAAATTGCATCACAGAAAGGCTAAGTAAATTGCCCAGGGTCACATAGTAATTGATTTACAGTAAGAATAACATATTAGGTGAGAGCATAGTAGGATACAACTTTGAATTGCATTATTATTATTTATGTTAAATAAACATATCCCTTCCCTAGGGTGTGTTCTCTATAATTAATCTTTGCACCCTAGAAATGACTGGATGTCTGTAACTCTTTCTTTCTGAGCAATGGAATGCTATAACATCAGCTTCTGACAAGAACACAAGAGCAGTTGAGCAGTGGGAGGTGTTAGGTTTGTTCCCCTCACCCTTTTTGGCCTCTTTTCTCTCCCCCTTCCATCGCCAAGCACGATCATACACATACTCCTTTTCCTCAAAGTCTTGAGAATCAAATAAATTCTGCCTCCTTTTTAATTCTCCTAGAGGGATGGTTAATGCATCAAAATTTAACTTGTCTATTTCAGGTGTTTATAGTCAAGCACCTGGTTGCTTATACTACCTGTCACATTCCTAGGACCTCAGAGAACAGTGCAAGAATAGACTACCTTTCTATTTGGGTTAAACTAGGTGGTAGGAAGAAATAACAGAGTAAAAGGCTTTGCATTATGAAGTTAGTTATCCCTGTCTAGGAGGAAGTGGCCACACATTGCTCTTGTTCACTCTGTTCTTCTTTCAGAGACTTTGTACTCTGTATCATCACTGCTGGTAATTTCTTGGTTTTTTTCGATACTCCATTTTAATCCTGATTTTTCCTATAAATAATAAACCTGTGAAAAGGAGAAGTATGTAAAATGATTTATGAATGTTAAATTTTCAAATAAAAATACTGGAAAAGGAAAATTTGTATGTCTCTCCTTGTACTGAAGGCCCAGAGATACTTGGCTGTATACTGATTTCAGATATTATACATTGCCCTGTATTGAATGCCATGTAGGATTGCACAGGGAGCAAATAAGAAAGGGAGGTCACATTTATTGAGCAAATACTATATGCCAGGCACTTTACTAGTTGCTTTATTAAACAGTATCTCCTCTAATCAGAGCAGCCTTTTGAGGTTGGTGGCATTATACTTAAAGTAGAGGAATCTGGGACTCAGGAAGGTTAAATAAGTAGCCCAGAGTCACATGGTAAATGGTGCAAACAGAATTCTAACTCCAGTTTTATGACTACAAAGCCTCTTTCCTACATTAGTTCCTTGTCAAAATAAAATCATACCTACCCACTTAAATGAGATTAAACCAGGTCAGTCACGCAACTTAGGAGCTTGGTGAGAAAAACTGGGTTTTCAGTCTTCTGCTACAGACTATTCCTGTTCTCACTTGTAGTTTCTAAAACACTTGGAGAAACCAAATTCCCCACTGACCTACACATATGATAGCTAAAAAACATCATGGTTTTTACTTTTGGTACCACATAAAATGCGAGAGTGCTAAGTAAAACAGGAGGAATTCTTTGAAGTATTGAGAAAATTTGTATCATCCAAAAGAAGAGGAAGGGTATTCCAAATGAAAGAGCAAGCTTATGAGCAAAGGAAAAAGGGAGCAAGCAGGTCTGTGAAGGTGTCCGTGTGCACATGAGAGTGTGGCATGTTCTGTACATAATCACAATGCTTTGTGACACTTCATTATTTACTTTTGAGACTGAGTCTTGCTTGGTTGTCCTTGCTCGAGTGCTGTGGCCTCATAGCTCACAGCAACCTCAGACTCTTGGACTCAAGCGATTTTCTTGTCTCAGTCTTCCAAGTAGCCGGGATCTATAGGCACCTGCCACAATGCCCAGCTATATTTAGAGATGGGGTCTTGCTCTTGATCAGGCTAATCTTGAACCTGTGAGCTCAGGCAATTCAACCACTTCGACCTTCCAGAGTGCTAGGATTATAGATGTGAGCCACCGTGTATGGCCTATTTTGTTTTTCATAGAATCTCACTGTTGCTCCAGCTAGAGTGCAGTGGCATCATAGCTACTACAACCTCACCTCAGCCTCAACCTGGGCTCAAGTGATCCTTTTGCCTCAGACTTCCAACTAGCTGAGGCTATAGGTGTGTCCCACCAGGCCCAGCTGATTCTATGTTTATTAGAGACAGGGTCTTGCTCTTGCTCAGACTGCTCTGGAACTCCTGACCTCAAGTGATCCTCTAGCCTGGGCCTCCTAGATTGCTAGGATTATAGGCATGGACACTTCATTTTTTTTCATTGGAACACTTTTTAAAAATTTCAGATTGGCTCGGCGCCTGTGGCTCAATGGGCTAAGGCGCCAGCCACGTACAACTGAGCTGTCGGGTTCAAATCCAGCCCAGGCCCGCCAAACAACAATGACGGCTGCAACCAAAAACAAAAATAATAAAAAAGTGGTCGGGCATTGTGGTAGGTCCCTGTAGTCCCAGCTCCTTGGGAGGCGGAGGCAGGAGATTTGCTTGAGCCCAGGAATTAGAGGTTGCTGTGAGCTGTGATGCCATAGCACCCTATCCAGGGTGACAGCTTGAGGCTCTGTCTCCACAAAAAAAAAAAAAAAAAAAAAAAAAAATTTCAGATTAATATTCGGGTACAAAAGAATAGGTTACATTGTTTGCATTTCTTAAGCAAATATCAAGTTGTAGTTGAGCCCTTCACCTAGTGGGTATGCTTATACATTTACACTGTGCACCTTAGATGAGAGTTTAACCCCCATCCTCCCTTCTTTTTTTTCCCTCCTTCCTCCTTCCACCCATTTGAATTTAATTGACCCTTCATTTTTATAACTGCCTTTACAGTTTATTTTACTCTGTGAGGTACGGTAAAGCTGATGAGCTTATCTTATACCTAAAGTAATGGGCTCAGAGCATTGATGTTCCCTGTATTACAAAGTTAGTCTCAATAATGCAGTTGGAGAGTGGCACCTGTGGCTCAGTGGGTAGGGAGCCAGCCCCATATACTGAGGGTGGTGGGTTCAAACCTGGCCCCGGCCAAACTACAACAAAAAATAGCCAGATATGATGGGTGTCTGTAGTCCCAGCTACTTGGGAGGCTGAGGCAGGAGAATTGCTTAAGCCCAGGAGTTGGAGGTTGCTGTGACCTGTGATGCCACAGCACTCTACCAAGGGTGATAAAGTGAGACTGTCTCTAAAAAAAAAAAAAAAGAATGCAGTTGGAAATTGCCTGGCAAGATGGGCTCATGCCTGTAATCCTAGCACTCTGGGAGGCCTAGGCAGGTAGATTGCTTGAGTTTAGGAGTTCCAGACCAGCCTAAGCAAGAACAAGACCCTGTCTCTACTTTAAAATACATAAATAAATAAATAAGCAAGCTTAGTGCCAATAGCACAGTGGTTACGGCGCCAGCCAAATACACCAAGGCTGGTGGTTTTGAGCCCAGCCTAGGCCTGCTATACAACAATGACAACTGCAACAAAAAAATAGTTGGGCGTTGTGGTGGGTGTCTCTAGTCCCAGCTACTTGGGAGGCTGAGGCAAGAGAATCGCTTAAGCCCAAGAGCTTGAGGTTGCTGTGAGCTGTGATGCCACAGCACTCTACCCAGGGTGACATAGTGAAACTCTGTCTCAAAAAAAAACAGAAAAACTGAGGCAAGAAGATTGTTTTAGCCCATGAGTTTGAGGTTGCTGTGAACTATGATGCCATGGCACTCTACCCAGGGGGACAGAGTGAGACTCTGTCTAAAAAAAAAAAAACAAAAAAAACTGCAGTTGAAAATTGTTCTTCATTGAAATGAGTTCAACTGAGGTGGTATATTAGTTAGTTGGCTAAAATGAGGCCAAATTCTTTAGGGTAGGTATTGCAACCAGGGAATTGTGAAGTTAAGTGTTTTTTTTTTTTGTTTGTTTGTTTGTTTTGAGACAGAGTCTCAAGCTGTCACCCTGGGTAGAGTGCCGTGGCATCATAGGTCACAGCAACCTCAAACTCTTGGCTTCAGTCTCCCAAGTAGCTGGGACTACAGGTGCCCACCACAACACCTGGCTATTTTTTGTTGTTGCAGTTGTTTTAGATGGCCCTGGCCAGGTTCGAACCTACCAGCCTCAGTATATGTGGCTGACGCCCTATCCACTGAGCTATGGGCACTGCCTGAAGTCAAGTCTTATTGTAGTAGGATGCCTTCAGGGGAATATCTTGTTGAAAGTGACTTCAAAGGAATTAATGAATTTATGATTTGAAATTGAATTGGGAGGACAGTACTGGGAAGAAAGGAATCCCAATTTATTTCCAATCTGGAAGCCAGGAAGAATAGTGTGTTTCTGAGTATAGTTTTAGAAGTGCTGACTTTGGTTACTATGGTGGTGATATCCTATAGATAACAGAACATGAGAGTCTGGAAAGTAGTAGAAATCCTAGTTAGAAATGTTGTGTTGGTGCTGCCCTGCATACAAAACATTTTATCTTGATCAGAAAGCTCAGTATCATCTCAGGCAAAGTTCTTAAAAACTCTTTTGTAGGTTTGGCACCTGTGGCTCAAGCGGCTAAGGCACCAGCCACATACACCTGAGCTGGCAGGTTCGAATCCAGCCCAGGCCCACCAAACAGCAATGTTGGCTGCAACCAAAAAATGGCTGGGTGTTGTGGTGGGCGCCTGTAGTCTCAGCTACTTGGGAGGTGGAGGCAGGAGACTCACTTGAGCCCAGGAATTGGAGGTTGCTTGAGCTGTGAAGCCACGGCACTCTGTCCAGGGTGACAGTTTGAGGCTCTGTCTCAAAAAAAAATAATAAAAATAAATAAAAAGTCTTTTGTAGACAATTGTTTTTTGAAAAAATGGAGAAAGATTAAATTATAGTAAATTTTGTCAGAACTTACCAATGTCATTCACATAAGAATTTTCATCCATTTTTCCTCTTCCATTGTTTAGCAATGCTATTTGTGATTTTGAGAAATAATGTTTTATTTCCTAACAAAATGTTATCTTGTGTTTTAGTAGTTATTGTAACTGATTGCAAAGAATGACATAAAATTATATAAAGAGCACAGTTTCCCTATTTTATGTATGTCTCTTTACTATTTATTAAGACTGACATTATTAATACTAAGAGGAACTATCACAATTCTTTTCTGTGCTCCTGAGTAAAATTCAATTATTAGATTCTGGGAGGAGGGATTAATTAGTAAGGTTTGGGAAATAATCTTCAAATAAACTACCAATAGAAAAAAAAAAAAAAAGAAAGAAATGTTGTGTGAATGTTTCTTGCGTGGGTGGTTCCACAGAGGTTGAGGCTGCAATGACATGTCAGAGAATAAAGAGGCTGATAGCTCGCTCAGGCAAACATCAAGTTTATTTCTTCCACCAAAGCTTATATAGGCACATAACTTAATCAACAAACATATGACTTAGGGCGGAGCAAGATGGCAGCCGAGTAACAGCTTCCTTGCTGCTGGGCACAGTGAGACTGGGGAGAGAGGACTTCAGGCATCTCTGGCAGGCGGGATCTACCCAGGAACTTCCCCTTGGGGACACAGGGAGATAGCGTGAGGCTTCTGAACACCCAGAGGAAGGCAAAAGTGGTGGAGACTGGGCAAGTGGTTGTGTCTGTTCATTCCATCTGATCCTGTCGGCGGCTGTGGGTGGGGCAACAGTGGGACTGCAGGCTGGAAAGGCCTTGCCTATTTATATTTTCCAGAAAGGTCATCAAGCCACACGCAATAAAGATAGTTCCAGTCCATGAACCCCTGTATCACTCTCCCTCCGGAGAAACCCTAACTGCCCCCTTTTATCATCGCCTGATCCAGCAGGAAGCAGTTAGATCGAGTCTTCGCCCCTTTTCCCTAACAGCAGTTGGGGTTTCTACTCAGAGAGGGAGAATTGATGCAGGACATCTGGCACCCTAGCCAGCTCAGCGGAGCCGGCGGACC
>CAUYRH010097116.1:0-14502 GCA_963574655.1 Perodicticus potto
CCTGTAGTCCCAGCTACTTGGGAGGTGGAGGCAGGAGACTCGCTTGAGCCCAGGAATTAGAGGTTGCTGTGAGCTGTGATGCCACAGCACTCTATCCAGGGCAATAGCTTGAGGCTCTGTCTCAAAAAAAAAAAAAAAAAAAAAATTTCAAGATAGTATGAATAACACCCACTGAAAAATCTAGCTCTTTCCATAGTCCCACAATCAGCTAAAAATCTAGCTCTTACCATAGTCCCACAATCTAGCTGCTCTAGATGGATCTGTATTTGGGGTCGTCAAAACAGACACTTTACATAAGATTTGGAAGGCAAAAGTGAAACAGCAGGCAGACCGTTTACACTCTGAAGGTCATGCCACATTCCAGGGCCTGGGGTCCCTCACGCATAGTGTCACTAGTCCGCTGGTTTCACTGGCATGGTGCCAACCCAGAACTACATTCCCTGCCTGCTGTCCTCCATCAGATTTCCTCCTTCCTGGCTCAGCGCCCGTAGCACAATGGTTAAGGCTCTGGCCACATACACCTGGGCTGCTGAGTTGGAACCTGGCCTGGGGCCTGCTAAACAACGATGACAACTACAACAGATTTCCTCCTTCCTCTCCTTTGAATGTGTCCTGCTCGAGGAGCAGCCAGGAGGCCAGTGTGGCTGGCACAGAGGGGGAAGACCTGACGTGGACAGAGGGCCAGAGCCAGGTCACGCAGAGTCTCACAGTTTGGGGGAGGCCTGTGGAAGTTAGACCATGTGTGATAAGCCCTTGGAAGGCTTTAAGCAGGCTCTGTGTGTGTGTGTGTGTGCCTGTGTGTGAGATCTGTCCCCCCTTCACTCCTGGACACCACCCTCCCTTCTCTTTTCCCACAGAGAACAGCCCCTAGGCCCTGTCACAGCCACAGATGGATAAGCAGACAGAAGGGAGCTGTGCCTTGTGGAACGGGGGGTTCCTTACAGGCCAGCATCTGCTCTGATCTGCCTGGATGTCCTCGGCACCCCACTGGGCACTGACACACCTCGTCATATGACTGAACAGGTTAAAGCTGAGTAAAATATTGACGTATTCTCTCTAACACAGATTTGAGTGACATAGGAAGTTCTCTGGATTTTGCTATTTTGAAATGGCCAATTTTGCTCCAGAGTTCCCTTCTTAGCAGTTTTTACTTTTTTAAAATTTTTATTTATTAACTGTTTTTCAGACATTCTAACTGTTGCCCAGGCTAGAGTGCGCTGGTGTCACAGCTCATAGCAGCCTCAAACTCCTGGGCTCAAAAGATCCTCTTGTTTCAGCCTCCTGAGTAGCTGGAACTACAAGTATCTGCCTAATACCTGATGAGTTTTTCTTTTTTTTTTTTAGTAGAGACAGAGTCTCCCTCTTGCTGAGGCTGGATTCGAACTCAAGCGATCCACCCACCTTGGCCTACCATTGGCAGTTTTTATTAATCCAAAAGTCACTGGCTGGCTGTCCCCACATATCCCAAGTCCCCCAATCTTGGTCATTTTCCAGAACCCAGTCTGAGCTCCTGCCTGAGCTCCTGTTAGAGCAAGTTACTTGAGCTCCCTGGGCCTCAATAGCTTCATTTCCCATTTGACGTGGTCATGATAGACCCCACCTCTCTGAGTTACTGTGAGAATTGATGGGGAAGTGATTTATAAAGTGCTCCTTGACATTACAAGGGAATAATTGAAATTATATGTTAGTTGAGACAAATCTCAGGTGGTGGCTTAAGGCACTTTTATACCAGATGCTATAAAGAAAACAAAGGTTCATTTGTACATTCATTCATTCATTCAAAAGCAATCAGTCCGTAGCTTCCAGGGCTTGACTGTGGAGCACACTCTCTGTGCTCCGGGAGCACCAAATTCTGCGAGTGTGTGGCTGGGGGACCAGGCACAGACCACCCGAACATCCCCCTGTGGGTGCTCTTACCCTTCTTCCTCTTCCTTGGGTCATACTAGCCACAGCTGCTTTTTCCATCTGTCTACTCAGAATGAGTCTCTTGGGGTAGGGCATTTGACTGTATTCGGTGCAGTCAGAGCTGGAGAACCCTCAAGTCTGGGTCTTTTTTGCAGGAGAGGGAGGCAGATCTGTTGGAAAAAAGAAGACTTTTAATGCCATGAAGAGAGAATAGAACACATCTAGATTCTCTGGGGTGCTTTTGTGGCCTTGAGAGAGTCTGCCTGAGAGTAAAGCTGTCAGAGTCCATTCCAGCCGCTCTAACAACATATTTTAGATGGGGTAATTTATAAATTGTAGAAATGTATTCGTCATAGTTGTGGGAAGTCCAAGATTAAAGTGTGGGCAGATTCAGTCGTCTGGTGAGGGCCTGCTGTCTACTTCCAAGGCGGCAGCTTCTTGCTGAGTCTTCACGTGGCAGACGGGGTGGAAGGCACGGTCAGGCCCCTCAAGCCCTCTCATAAGGGCACCAGCCCTTCATGACCTACTCGCCTCCAAAGGATCCACCTCTGAACACCATCACCATGGGGGTTACGTTCCAACATGTGAGATTTGGGAGGCCACAACATTCAGACCCTAGCAAAAGCCAAGTCCAAAGAGAAGAAACCAAAGAAGCAGAGTAGTGATAAAATGGTACCTGGGCAGGAACCCACCTGCCCCCCTTGTCTCTCTCTTGTTCCCCACTTCCACTTTCAGACCTGCACCACTCACCCAAAAAGTCACAGCCACACAAAGGGATTTCACTTAGTGGGAGCTGCGGCTTCATCAGTGCCCAAGTCCTACCTGAATGGACTCATGGAGGCTTTGGCTTTCCCTTGATGGTGCAGATAAGCCAGGTAGTATAACTGAGAAAGTGGGGGAGTGAACATCCCCAGGGGCGAACTCTGAAACTCTGACGGCGAGATCAGGATGTGGAGAGAACCTGAGCGGTCACAGCTCTGCTCTCTCTTCCCCGTCAACGGTTCCGTGCGGCCTTCCTGAGGGCATCTTATGGGACTAGGGTTGTCAGAATTAGCAAATACAGATTAGCAAATCTGCCATTCAGATGTAACCAGATATCCTGTATTTGATCTGGCAGCCCGACAACCATTGCTGAGACTCCGTGGCCAACTTGATAACACACTAGCTCGTATTTGCTTTTCCTCCTTCCCTCCGTTCTTCCCTCACTCCTGTCCCTTTATTCTTGCTGCCCCGGGATTGAAGGCCACAACAAAGTGACGGCATGTCAAGGTTGGCCTCAGCCTCTGTTTTCTGGGGCGTCAAACTCAGACTAGCCAATTCAAGTAGTATTTCTGTGACTTGCGTCCAAAACAATCCTACAAACAAAAACTTAGCCTCACCTGGGAATGGTGGCTCAGGCTTACAATCCAGCAATCTGGAAGGCCAAATGAGGGAAGATGGCTTGAGGCCAGGAGTTTGAGACCAGCATGGGCTGAATAGTAAGACAGTACTGGTCTCTAAAAAAATGTTTTTTTAATGAACCAGGTGTGGTAGTGTGTCCTAGCTGCTTGAAGGCCTGAGGCAGGAGGATTGCTTGAGCCCAGGAGGTCAAGGTGACAGTGAGCTAGAATAGCTACTGTACTCTAGCCCGGGCAACAGAATGAGATCCTATCTCAAAAAAATTTTTTTTTCTTTTTCTTTTCAGAGAAGAGAGGTTTTTCTATTTTCCAAAAATTGCACCAATGTAAAGCAAAGCTCTAGTTGAGGTGGGTGTGTTGTGTGGGTATTAGCAGTTCGGCCCTCACTATGCACTCATTGGACAGCAGTGCAATCCCAAGAAAGGATGGTTCAGAAATTTTTTAAAGCTTAGCCTTAGTGCCCTCTTCCCAGGGATGAGGATGACAATTACTGCTCCATTGACAGCCTTGCATTGACAGGAAGATGAAATGGCCTGAGGCAGGGCAGGGTGGTAACACTAGGGCCACTGTAGTCTCCCAGGAAGGCAGGAGCTTGAGCCCCAGCACAGCCCCCTGCCACATGGAGCTCTGGGGGCTGAGAGATGGGGTTGCACTCCCCCCATGGCTGTGGTTGTTTCCATATTCTGTCCCGTGGGTCATCCCCCCGGCACCACTTCATCAGACCACTGCACCTGCCTGTTTCAAACTTTGCACTTCAGATTAACAAGCACTGGGGCCAGAGGGCCCTGCTTCCACCCAGCCACTCTTTCCAGAGTGTGATTGGAAGCCCTCCTCTGGCTCTAACCTGGCAGGGCTCTCGGAGGTTTGTCCACCTTCACCTAAACAACACTCGCTCCTCCTGACTGCCTCTCATCCCCTTTGCCCAGAATCACCCTGCACAATCTGACCTTTGTCCAGCTTTTGTTTATTTATTCATTCAACAAACATAGCTTGACTACTGACTATGTAGCAGGGGCTGTTCTAGGTACTATTTACCAGGAGACAGCAGTGAACAGAACAGGAAAAAAAAACCCTACCCGTGTGGAACTTATATTCTAGTGGCAGAAAAGAAATAATGTGAATAAGTGAAATGTACAGTATATTAGGCGGTAAGTGTGATGGAGAAACATAAGGCAGGCATGTGCAGTGGGGAGTTGCCCCGTCCCCGCTAGGCTCTCCCTCTCCATCCATCCATTCCTACCACAGTAGCCTTCCTGCTCTCACACACAGCAAGCTCGTGCCCACCTTGGGGTCTTTGCCGCTCTAGTTCATCTGTCTAGGGCGGTCCCTCTTTCCTTCCCCCGACCCCATATGATTGTTGCGTGGATGGCTCCTCCTACCACTGGAGTCTCAGCTCAGCTGACAGTGCAGAGAGGTTCCCCTACATCACCCTTTCCAATTCCTTCCCCAGTTACTCTTTAGCCTACCAGCTCGTTACACAGTTACCTTTTCTGTATGTCACCACACTGGGAAATGATCCTCTGTATTTATGTGTTTACACATTCAGTGTTTCTGGTCTTCTAATTTCAGCCCCACGGAGCAAGGACCTTGTCCGTGTGTTTGCTGCCGTCACGCCAATGCCTGGACTATCACAGGTACTCGGTGAGTATTTACTGAACCAATCACACAGTCACTGCTCTTCCTTCCTCTGACCCGTACGCCTCTCCTTTCATCTAAAGATCTCCTACTTTTCCTTTACAACTAGTCTGGCAAGGAGATGTAAGTAAACACTACGAAACTGCATCAGGTAAGGCAACACTAGCTGCTGTAACAAATAGGACTTCAGGGAATTATGTCTCAGAGACATGTAGAAGCAGGTGGCTTCCCACCATATTGATCCAGGGTACTGTGCGCTGTCCACCTGTGACAGCAACATCCCTAGGATCTTGTCATTGTGTAAATATAGCTGACAGCAGGAACAATGACATTGTGGAGAGGGCATAACTACTTCTTTTTTTTTTTTTTTGAGACAGAGCCTCAAGTTGTCACCCTGGATAGAGTGCTGTGGCATCACAGCTCACAGCAACCTCCAATTCCTGGGCTCAAGCGAGTCTCTTGCCTCTGCCTCCCAAGTAGCTGGGACCACAGGCACCCGCCACAACGCCCGGCCATTTTTTGATTGCAACTGTCATTGTTGTTTGGTGGGTCTGGGCTAGATTCGAACCTGCCAGCTCAGGTGTACGTGGCTGGCGTCTTAGCCTGTTGAGCCACAGGCGCCGAGCCAGCATAACTACTTCTTAAAAGCTTTTGTATGGACTGGGCATGGTGGCTCATATCTATAATCCCAGAACTTTGGGAGGCTGAGGCTGGAATATCACTTGAAGTCAGGAGTTCAAGCCCAGGTTGAGCAACATAGCAAGACCCCATCTATTTATAAAAAAAAAAAAAAAAGGGCGGCACCTGTGGCTCAAAGGAGTAAGGCGCTGGCCCCATATACTGGAGGTGGCGGGTTCAAACCTGGCCCGGCCAAAAACTGCAAAAAAAAAAAAGTAAAAATAAAAATAAACAGAAAAATTAGGCAGGTGTGGTGGGTGTGGGCCTGTAGTCCCGACTATTGAGGAGGCCGAAGCAGAAGGATTGCTCAAGCCCAAGAGTTTGAAGCTATCGTAACTGCAATGACACCACAGCACTCTAGCCTGAGCCACAGAACAAGACTCTATCTCCAAAAAAACAAACAAACAAATGGAAGTGACACACATCACTTTGCTTACATTCCTTTGCCAGGAGCTACTTGGACGTCCACAGCTCTTTGGAAGAGGGAGTGGAAAGTGGGGTACCAGTTTGGTAGCTGCTTTCTAGTAACAGCCACGTGGTATAGAATAGAGAATACATTTTGGTAGACAGCTTTCTGCCTCGGACACAAATATCGTGTGATAAATGCTCAATAAAGAAAGCACAGGAGCTAGGGTGACCCAGGTCCTCTATACCTAGGGTAGCTGGAAGAAAGAGTAGTCCAGGAGGGTTCCTGGAGAAGGCAGTGCTGGGGTGACTGGCAGTGCAGGGCCATCCAGGCATTGGTCCAGAAGGCTAAGTGCGAATGTGCTGGGCAAAGGAATAGGAAGCTTATTGATGGCAAAGGGACTTCTGTGTACAGAGGTTTAGAGGAAAGAGAGAGAGTAAGTCATGAATCATTCCAGAGACTGTTGATGTACTTATTACGGGAAAGAAGCAGGACCACTCAGGTAACCCAAGCAGAAAGATCAGAACACACTAGGTCACATGAGCCTGACAAAGTGTTGAGAGAGGCTTTTCCTGTTTTCCTGGTATTGCCAGGGGGGATCCAATGCCAGGTGTGGTGGCTCATGTCTGTAATCCCAGCACTCTGGGAGTCCGAGGCGGGTGGATTGCTTGAGCTCATGAGTTCAAGACCAGCCTGAGCTAGAGCAAGACCCCATCTCTACTAAAACAGAGAAACCAGCTGGGCCTAGTGATGAGCACCTGTAGTCCCAGCTACTGGGGAGGGGTGGTGCCTGTGGCTTAAAGGAGTAGGGCACCGACCCTGTATACTGGAGGCGGTGGGTGCAAACCCAGCCCCGGCCAAAAACTGCAAAAAAAACAAAAACAAAAACAAAAAAACCCAGCTACTGGGGAGGCTGAGGCAGGAGGATCGCTTGAGCCCAGTAGTTTGAGGTTGCTGTGAGCTGTGACATCATGGCACTCTAGCCAGGGTGACAGAGTGAGACTCTGTCTTAAAAACAAACAAACAAAGACAATCAGGACCCAACGCTGAGGACAAACAGTGTGGAAGACTTCACCTGTGAGGATGATTCAAGCCCAGACCAGGCCCCAGGTGTGTACAGAGAGGTGGCAGAACCGGCCCTACCGCAATCACTCATCCCTCCCCACCCTCCACCAGGAGCACAGAGGGAGGATGAGGTGAGGGAGGAGTTCAGGTAAGTCATTGCCCACTGGGGAGTATTGGGCTCTTTCTTTCCTTCTTCATCATTGACAAAGTGAGGGGGATTCTAAGAGACCCTTAAAGCTTGAGGGGCAGCGGCATAGCAGGGGTGACATGCGTCAAATTTCTCAGTGGAGCCTCTGATTAGGGGGCAGATGAGTTGATCCTGCACCACTCCCCACCCACGAGAGGGAAAGAAGAAGGAGGCAGGGGGCTGCCTGCAAATCCCCTTGGGGGAGGCTAACATTTGGGACTTTCCCAGAGTCCAGGCATTGGTCCAGAAGGGTCCTGAGCTTGAGCCATTGTGTTAGTTACCTATTTCTGCAAATCAAAACACCTCAAAACTTAGTGCCATAAAACAATAGTCATTTATCATCTGGTCATTTCTGTGGGTCAGGAGTTGAAGCAGAGCATGGTGTGAATGGCTTATCTCTGCCCCATGATGTCTGAGTCCTCAGCTGAAAGACTCAGGGCTGGGGCCTAGAACCCCCAACCCTTCCCCAGACAAAACTGGTGCCAACTACCAGGTTTGTCTCCACGGAGCTGCTTGAGTGTCTTCATGATGTCTGCTGACTTCCCCTCAGGGAATTATCCAGAGGACCAAGGAAGAAGTTGTCTGAGATGAGCAGGCCTCAGAAGTCACACATTGTCCCTTCTACAAAATTCTGCTTGTCATAGAGGGAAGCTTCGATTGAGGATGCCAGGAGGCACAGAGGGACATGAGCACAGGCGGTGCAGATCACTGGGGCCAACGTGAAGGCTGCAGATTACATCCAACTTGCTGGCTCTTCACCCAGGAAGACTGGCCCAGGGAGCGGGAGGGGGACTTCAAGCCAAAGCAGATCTCCCTCGTTTGGCTCTGAGCAGTGGGGAGGCCCCATAGGGTGTTCACAGGTGCCCTGTGTGGGGCAGTGACCAGCGAGTGAGAGTAGCCAGAGAAGAAGCAGTGATCCTATATCCTCTATTAAAAAGATCCTTGTGTTTGGGCGGCGCCTGTGGCTCAGTGGGTAGGGCGCCGGCTCCATATACCGAGGGTGGTGGGCTCAAACCCAGCCCCAGCAAACCTGCAACAACAACAAAAAATAGCCGGGCGTGGTGGGTGCCTGTAGCCCCAGCTACTCAGGAGGCTGAGGCAAGAGAATCGCCTAAGCCCAGGAGTGGGAGGTTGCTGTGAGCTGTGTGACGCCACAGCACTCTACCGAGGGCGATAAAGTGAGACTCTGTCTCTACAAAAAAAAAAAAAAAAAAATCCTTGTGGCTGGGCGCTCATAGCTCAGTGGTTAGGGTGCCGGCCACATCCTCCTAGGTTGGTGGGTTTCAACCCAGCCTGGGCCTGCTAAACAAACAAATAGCCAGGTGTTGTGGCAGACACCTGAAGTCCCAGCTATTTGGGAGGCAGAGGCAAAAGAATCACTTGAGCCCAAGAGTTTGAGGTTGCTGTGAGCTATGATGCCACAGCACTCTACCGAGGGTGACAAAGTGAGACTCTGTCTCAATAAATAAATAAATAAGGCTTAGCGCCTGTAGTTCAGTGAGTAGGGCGGGCCAGCCGTATATACTGAGGGTGGCCAGTTCGAGCGCAACCTGACCTGCTAAACAACAATGACAACTGCAACCAAAAAATAGCCAGGCTTTGTGGTGAGTGCCTGTAGTCCCAGCTATTTGGGAGGCTGAGGCAAGAGAATCACTTACGCCCAAGAGGTAGAGGTTGCTGTGAGCTGTGACACCACGGCACTCTACCGAGGGTGACATAGTAAGACTCTGTCTCAAAATAAATAAATAAATAGATAGATAAATAAATAAATAAATAAATAAATAAAAAGATCATTCTTTCTAGCTGGGTGTTGTGGCAGGCGCCTGTAGTCCCAGCTACTTGGGAGGCAGAGGCAGGAGGATGGCTTGAGCCCAGGAACTGAGGTTTCAGTGAACTATGAAAACACCACTGCACTCTAGCCTGGGCAACAGAGTGAAAATATAAATTTTTTTTTAAAAGATCCTCCTTTCCCAACTGCCCACCAGTGTCACTTTTGTCACAAATCAGATGACTGTATTTTCACGGGTCTATTTCTAGACTCATCCTGTTCCATTGATCTGTTGGCCTATTCTCATGCCAATAGCACACTGTCCTAATATCTGGTGGTGTAAGTCTTCCTGTTTCCTTCTTCCTCTGCCTGATTGCCTCAGGCAGAGATTGTCCTTACCATTGCTGGCCTCTTGTATTTCTGTAAAAATTTTAGAGTCAACTTGTCAATTACCCCAAAAAGTCTTCTATGACACTGACTGAAGTTGCACGGCATTTATAGATCCATTTGGCCAGAACTTTATCCAGTTGTGCACTTAAGATGTGAATGCTTTTCTCTATGTATGTTGCAATCGACGAAGACTCTTTGTTTGGCCAAACTCTAGCCAGGCTTCTGAACCTTCTTCTAGGTTTATCTGTTCGCTTCTTTATAAATCAAATTTTAGCAAAGAACCCTGCTAAGTCAGTGTAGCAAGAACTCTCCCATTCTTCATATCTGGTCATCTCCACATCTGAGTACTTCCCTCATTCTTCTCTGTCCCCTGGGTGGGGTCTGCTCACTCTCGCCTGTCTTCAGCAAGAATCCTGTTAGGTGGGTTTAGTCGGCATCCCCCTAACCCCTGATGTTTCTCCTCTTAGTAATTCCTAACCACTGACAGCTTCTGCCAATGCTCCTTGGTCATCAGTTCTCACTCGCCTGTGCCGTATTCAGAATTAAGTCCAATCCCTCTTCCCCACTGCAAGACCCCGTGGCAGTGGTCTCTGTACCGACAGCAGTCCCCAATAAGCTTTCTCACTGTGCTTTAACAAGTGTCAGTGAATAATTTTATTTTCTTTAACATAATTAAAAAAAAATTGACCCCATTAAGACATGTACTACCCAGAACATCTTTTATGTTTGAAATATAAGACATTGAGATCTCTAACCAACACTAAATTTCTCCCAAATAATTACATTTTTTTAACCTGTGGGGATCTGTGTTCCCTCAAATTTCATTATTTTCATACCTCTTTAATTATTATTATTATTATTATTATTATTATTATTATTTGTAGAGACAGAGTCTCACTTTATCACCCTCGGGAGAGTGCCGTGGTGTCACACTGCTCACAGCAACCTCCAACTCCTGGGCTTAGGCGATTCTCTTGCCTCAGCCTCCCGAGTAGCTGGGACTACAGGTGCCGGCCACAACGCCTGGCTATTTTTCTGTTTTTGCAATTCGGCCGAGGCCAGGTTTGAACCCTCCACCTTTGGTATGTGGGGCCGGCGTCCTACTCAATGAGCCACAGGTGCCGCCCCATACCTCTTTAATTATTTATGACATACTCACACCACCAGTACTACTGTTTATTGAAAGGAAATTGACTTTTAAATTTGTTTAAGCTTATTAAACTTTTTAGAGATGGGGTCTTGCTCTGTTGCCCAGGCTGGCCTCAAACTCCTGTGTATAAGTAGATCTTGCAGCCTGAGCCTCTCAATTAGCTGGGGCTAGCATGCCACCATACCCAGCTTTATTTATTTATTTTTGGAGACAGAGTCTCACTTTGTCACCTTTGGTAGAAGGCCGTGGCATCACAGCTCACAGCACCCTCAAACTCTTGGGCTTGAGTGAGTCTCATGCCTCAGCCTCCTGAGTAGGTGGGATTAACAGGCACCCACCACAACACCCAGCTATTTTTAGGGAAAAGGTCTCGCTCTGGCTCGTGCTGGTCTCAAACCTGTGAGCGCAGGCAATCCACCCACCATTTTAAAGGGGAAATGAGTCTCTCTTGACATATACAGAATGTAACTATCAAAATGAACACAGTGAAAATATGCATTGTTGGGCTCAGCACCTGTGCCTGTAGTACAGTGGTTACAGCACCAGCTGCATACACCGAAGTTGGTGGGTTCAAACCCAGCCCAGGCCAGCTAACCAACATGACAACTGCAACAAAAAATAGCCAGGCGTTGTGGTGGATGCCTATAGTCCCAGCTACTTGGGAGGCTGAGGCAAGAGAATCACTTAAGCCCAAGAGTCTGAGGTTGCTGTGAGCTGTGACGCCACAGCACTCTACCGAGGGCAACATAGTGAGATACTGTCTCAAAGAAAGAAAGAAAATAAGCATTACTGAATTATAACTAGATATTGCCTACTGAAGTCTCTGAGAATGAACCTACTTTCTTTGTTCAAAAGGGATACTGGGAGCTGGGTACAGTGTTTCATGACTGTAATCCCTGCACTCTGGGAGGGCCAGGTAGGTGGATCGCCTGAGCTCACTAGTTGGAGATCCACCTGAGCTAGAGCGAGACCCCACCTCTAAAAATAACCTTGGTGTTGTGGCAGGCGCCTGTAGTCCCAGCTACTTGGGAGGCTGAAGCAAGAGAATTGCTTGAGCCCAGGAGTATGAGGTTGCTGTGAGCTATGATGCCACAGCACTTTACCAGGGGTGAAAAAGTGAGACAGTCACAAAAAAAAGGGAGGGGGGAATACTATATTTTCAAGTTTCAGAGAAGTATTAACTACACATTGCTATCGTATTTAGACTTTCATCCCTGAGGTTATCAGGAAGTCTGGAAAATATCTTTAAAAGGGATGCTTTTCTTACTTTTTGAGATAATTGTAGGTTCATATGCAGTTGTAAGAAATAACAGAGAGCTAGGTGTGGTGGCTCAGAACTATCATTCCAACATTTAGAAGGCCAAGGCAGGAGGATCACTTGAGACCAGCCTGGGCAACATGGCAAGACCCTCATCTCTACAAAAAATAAGAAAATTTAGCTGGGTATAACACCTGTACAGTTACTTAGGAGGCTGAGGCAGGAGGATAACTTAAGCCCAGAAGCTTGAGACCGCAATAAGCTATGATTGTGCCACATTGCACTCCAGCTTGGGTGACAGGGTGAGACTCTTTCTAAAAAAGAAAACAAGGAGAGGAAGGAAGGAAGGGAGGGAGGGAGGGAGAAAGGGAGGGAGGGAGAAAGAAAGAAAGGGAAAGGAAGGAAGAGAGAGAGAAAGAGAGAGGGAGGAGGGACGAAGGGAGGGTGGGAGAGAGTTAGTAAGGTGAGATCCTTTGTACGCTTCACCTGATCTCCCCCCATGGTGACATATTCTGGTATCGTATCACTGCCAGAATATTTACAATGATACAATCTCGTGATCTTATTTAGACTTCCTCAGTTCCACTTGTACTCACGTGTGTGTACGCTACACAGTTTTACCCCCGACGTGGGTCTGCGTGTCCACCACCACAGCTGCGGGCGTTCAGTGCTGTGTCTTGTCCACACTGTCATCACGGCATGTGCTCTGATGTCATGGGGGGGTGAGTATAGGAACTCACACTCTGACTCTTTCTTAAAAGCCTCCACCCAGACGTGATTGATGATATATGTCACCTACACTCGTGTTTCTTTAGACAAAGCCTGTCACACATAACTTCAATGAGTCAGGCAGGCATGATCCTACTATGTCCCGGAAGGAAGAGAATGTGAATGGTAATGAGCAGCCCTAATGACACGCCTGCCGCCCTTACTCGTGTCTCTCCCACCACGTGCCTGGGTGTGACTCTGGGAGGCCAGGACTCTGATTCATTCTTAGAGCAAACTAGGCAAATAGAATACAAATAGCTATGTATAGCTTTCAGAATATCACTGTGACCACATAGCCTAATTTTCTTCCTCAGGGTTCTTCGAAGACAAGTGTGGGATAGCTGTTTCAGCTGTTGCTCTCTCCTTTTATTAAACCAGGATCTCTCCTGGGTTCACTTCTCCTCCCATCCTAATCCCCACCCTCTGCACCCCACGCAGACCATCGTCCTCCCAGAGCCTGGCCTTCTCACTGCCTCCCTCCAATGTCTGCCCGAGGGATCTTTCTTTATTTCCAATATTCCAGTCAACAACAAATTTGATATTCAAAACAGACACTACAATGAATTAACAACTTGAGTTTTCCTCGCCAGGCCTTCCAAAGGCAGGTTCAATTTTTATACAATAATAACATACATAGAATTTTTACCTAATGTTCCAGTGAATGCCTTTGTCCATAAGCATCCTAAAAGTAGATATCATTTTCATTGTCTCCCCTGATTATATAAATACGTTCATTATTTAACATTTTGGAAAAACCAGGAATCTGTGAATAGAAAAATATGGCACAAACAACACTCAACCTATAGATTACAAGTCATGATTTGACTTCTCACAATTATAAGAGATACAGTGTACAAGATAACAAACATATATTATTACAGTTCTTTTGTTTGTTTGTTTTTTGCAGTTTTTCGCCAGGGCTGGGTTTGAACCCACCACCTCTGGCTTATGCGGCCGGTGTCCTACTCCTTTGAGCCACAGGCGCCACCCTACAGTTTTAATATAGTTTTTTCCTTTCTTTTCTTTTTTAGAGACAGAGTCTCTCTTTGTCGCCCTTGGTAGAGTGCCGTGGCACCACAGCTCACAGTAACCTCCAGCTCTTGGGCTTAGGTGATTATCTTGTCTCAGCCTCCCGAGTAGCTGAGACTAGAGGCGTCCACCACAACGCCCAGCTATTTTTCTGTTGCAATTGTCATTGTTGTTTAGCAGACCCGAGCTAAACCCATGGGCGTAGAGCCCTTCATTCCTCTTTATGACCATTTAAGGATATTTTCCGGCCATAAAATGGACAGACCACATATTGTCTATCCATTTATTAGTAAATAAACATTTAGCTTTTCTCTTCTTTGGCTATCATAAGTCATGCTGCTATGAACATTCATGTACAGGTTTTGTACGAACATATATTTTCAACTCCCTTGGGTATAAACCTCCCAGCTCACACGATAAACTATGTTTAGCTTTTTAAGGAACTGGCAGACCTTTTACCAAAGCTGCTGCACAGTTTCACATTCCCACGTCAACGTACAAGAACTTCGATCTCCTGGCATCCTGGCCATCCCTCATTATTGTCCTAGTGGTAGTTATTCTAGTTTTACGAAGCCGTAACTCACTGTGGTTTCAATTTACGTTTCTGCTAATAACTAAGAAAGCAGAGCATCTTTTCCTGTGCTGTGCTTGCCGGTCTTTCGTACACCTTCTTTGGAGAAATGCCAATTCAAGTCTTTTGTCCGTTTTTACTTTTCTTTTCTTTCTTTTTTTTTAAAATATTTTTATTAAATCATAATTGTGTACATTGGTGCAATCATAGGGCAGAATGTGCTTCATATACAATCAGAAACATTTTGATCGTACTGTGAGAGATAGCCTTCATAGCATTTTCTTAATCACTATAT